>VHKM01000533.1:462500-525000 GCA_007210695.1 Neogobius melanostomus | reverse complement strand
CTGTGTTTTAGCAAAGATTGTGTCTAATGTGTCAGATGCACTTTAAGGGTTGAAACAGGGATTATGTGTAACAGGCTTCAGTTTGACTGTTTCAGCTACAATCTGCTGTTCCTGTGCTGAGACAGAAGGTGGCGCTGTCTCCAGAGTGGAGCGTCTTGAATCTGCAGCTCCTCCGCTCCGCAGGGTTCTCCCTAAAAGTCTCAAACAGAATTCATCTTTAAATCTGAGGCTCGGCGGGCGTCCCCCGCTCGTTACGGGCGAGCCGTTGCCATGGCAACCCCAAAATCTGACCGAGAGGCGCTTCCCCATGCACTTTCATACGGGCCTTCAAAGAGCATAGAGAAGTAGCCCCGGCCTCGGAGTCGACTTCTGCTGTCACTGCTTTAATAAAGTCTGAGCTCTCGAACCGAAGAGATGTGGACGACCAGCAGTTACATTTACTCAACTTTGTACTTCTACTTCTTATTAAAGTAAAAATAAAGTAACTCGAGTGACATTTTGATCTGCAAGTAAGTATTTAAAGGGATATTTCAGGATTTTTGACATTGGGCCTCATTTCCTAGTTATCCAGAGTGTTGTTGATGTCTGGAGATATTTTTTTTCTTAAATTCATGCAGTTCTTATATTTGAAGAGTCTAGTGGCGCTAGGCTAGGGCAAGGCTAAAGCATTTCTATGGTATCAGTTAGCCTGCATTAAAAACAGTGTGACCCACTCCACAGTGCACCTGAGGTAAATCACTTATAACACCAGACTAACCATATAAATGTCTGTGTTAATAGAATGTTTGAAATATAACTGACCTTGTATCACATGAATTACCGCATTTTGAGGGACTATTTTCTCGCAGATCACTCCGCCGCTGCGTTAGCTTACAGCCACGAAGCTGATGCTGCTCAAATATAAGTTATTTTAAATGATTCTATTAACACAGACATTTATATGGTTAGTCTGGTGTTATAAGTGATTTACCTCAGGTGCACTGTGGAGTGGGTCAGACTGTTTTTAATGCAGGCTAACTGATACCATAGACATGCACTAGCCTAGCATTAGCCTAGCGCCACTAGACTCTTCAAATATAAGAACTGCATGAATTTAAGAAAAACATATCTCCAGACATCAACAACACTCTGGATAACTAGGAAATGAGGCCCAATGTCAAAAATCCTGAAATATCCCTTTAAGTAAGTGCTATATTTGTCATTGTACAGTTGTTTGTGTAATTGTGTTTCAGGTGTCGGGGAAACTCCCCTGAAACGGTGCAGCGCCTCCTGGGTTTGTCCCTGTTTCAGAGCGTGGTGTCCTGCACTGGTCAGCTCCTCCTGCGCAGCTCCCTCCGCTCCACAACAGTCTCTCTCCATCTTCTGGGAAGAGCTTAGCAATTATCTATAATCTGTTTTATTCTCCGGTGAACGTCTTGTTTACGCGTCGCCATGAGTTTTAATATAGATGTGTTTCGTTACTTAATTCTTCATAATTTATTTTCATTTGTGTTTACGGTACTTTCTTTGAAAATATTACAATTTTCATCATTCGTTCATTATTTTATCTCATCATAAATAGTCAAACAGAAACATGAATCTAACTTTTATGCTCAAACAGTTACTCAGTTACTCACAGTACTTAAGCAAAAGTACTTATTTTCTCTTATTGAGTAAATATTCT
Source organism: Neogobius melanostomus (assembly GCA_007210695.1). Lineage (NCBI taxonomy): Eukaryota > Metazoa > Chordata > Actinopteri > Gobiiformes > Gobiidae > Neogobius > Neogobius melanostomus. The sequence goes on along the minus strand of VHKM01000533.1, from coordinate 523,337 downwards.
GGTACTCCTGCCAGCGCTGCCTACGAGATATTAAAGGTCATTCATTAAAAACTAGAGGAAATGTCTAATATTAACTTGAAGTTGCTCTCATGACCTAACATGTGACCTGGGATGTTCCGCAGTGTGGCTTTAAAGTCAGTGAAGCTTCCCTCCGCCTCACCTTTACCTCGGCCCAGTGTGATCAGTTTCACCTCCGTCGACCTGAAGCTTTTTAAATCAGAGAACAAAAGCCTGGACACAAACTAACGAGGCTTTGTTGGAGTAACAAAGGTGTGCGGCGCTCTGTCCTTGACCCACTTTCCCAGCGGGACGCCTCCGCTCGGGCCGCCGCACCTGTTCAATCCCAGACAAATTAACACATTCTGTCCCTTTAGGTGCGCGGCGTGAGCGTCCCGCTGAGCTGCACCGGGCCGGGCCCCTCCCCCCCCCCTCCCCCCCGCGCTCCCGAACATGTGGAGCTGAAACCGGCAGCAGGTCAGGGTTAGGGGTCTGCCCGGTGTAAGAGCCAACCTGCACTAAAGCGTCTGGAAAAAAGCTCTTAACCAAGAAAAAAAAACACAAAAACGAAATAAAAACACACACAAAACAGGGATGCAAAAAAGGGACAAAAAATGAAAAAGCATGAACAGACCAGGGCTGGCTGGAGGGGGCGCCGAATTGCAACAGAATTTTTTAACCCAATACTCCCGCCGTCTACAACATGGCCGATCCGAAAGTGACAGAGACTTGCGGTGTTTTGTGTTGGAAACTAGAGATTTCAAGCTTTCAGACGAGCCTCCTTTGGTCCGTCTACGCCCCCGGGGAGACGGGTAACATCGCAATTGTAATGGAGCAAGTGTTTTTGGGTTGCTACTTCCACCCGCCACATGGGGTGCTAGATCCCACACTATAGAACCCCCTGTCTTTCTTTGTTTACCCTGTGACCCTTGCATTTCCTGGTTCCATCTTGTTGGGAGTGGTGCTCTGTGGGAGCAGGTAAACAAACTCAAATTTCTGTTTAAGCTCAATTACTACTTGTTTTAGTCCTTACCCAGCATTTCTTTGTTAGTACCGCTTTCACTATGGATTCGGGGGGGACGCGTCATGGCGCGTGTTACTGTGACAGTGACTGTAGATTAGGTGTGTCAAGTCCCGATGGTCCAGTGCTGGAATAGCCTGGTATCCCTTCTATGGATCTTGGAGTGGTCTGTGTCTCACATTGTAATGTACTGGCTTTGACATGGTTTATAGGTTTTAATGGAAACCTCCATTTGTAGGTAGTCCTGCCTGAGCCCATTACCAGCACAGATGCCCCACTGTCTTTCTGTCCTACCTGTACAACATTTTGGTTCAGTGAAAGTGGACTGATGTAAAGTGTCTATAACTAAATAACTAAACCGAGTAGAATCACAACCCACAGTGCGACTTTGATTGATAACATTTTCTCAAATGAAATAGATAGTGATATAGTCAGTGGATTAATGATAAATGATATTAGTGATCACCTGCCAGTTTTTGTATTGTACAAACATGGATATTTAAATATTGATGATGAAAAAATGTATTGGTTTAGAAGGGTAAAACAGAAAAAACTATGGATGCATTTAAAAAGGAACTATTAGCTCAAGACTGGAGTATTGTATATAGAGAGAATGATACTAATAAGGCATATGATGAGTTTACGCAAATATTTCATAAAGTATATGACAAAAATTGCCCAATGAAAAAACATTGTAAAAACAGAAAGTGTAAAGAAACCCCATGGATGTCTAAGGGATTACTAAATGCATGCAAGAAAAAAAATTCACTCTACAAAAACTGTATAAATGATAGAACAAAAGAAGCTGAGGATAAATATAAGAAATATAAAAATAAACTGACAGGTATCATTAGAAAATGTAAACAGGATTATTATAATAAGTTGTTAGATAGCAATAAGAATAATATTAAAGGTTTATGGAATATCTTAAATAGTATAATTAGAAATAAACCAAGATCGATTAATTATCCAAAATATTTCAAAGATGAGGATAACACTTTAAATAATATGAATGAAGTAGTCGATACATTTAATGAATTCTTTGTAGATGTTGGACCGAATCTTGCTGCAAAAATTACAAATGTTGAGAACTTTAATTGTGAACTGATAGACACAAATCCTCTGTCCATGTTCCTCAAACCTGTGGAGGAAAAGGAGATACTGGACATTGTTAAAGGGTGTAAAATAAAACCTCGACAGATTACCATGACATGGATATGAAAACTTTAAAAAGTGTTATTGAAAGTATCTCTAAGCCGTTAACATACATCTGTAACCTATCGCTGCAAACTGGACAATTTCCTGATGGTATGAAAGTAGCAAAAGTGATTCCTCTGTTCAAGGCAGGAGATAAACATCTCTTCACAAACTACAGGCCTGTTTCCCTTTTACCGCAATTCTCAAAAATCTTAGAGAAGGTTTATAACTCTAGACTTGACAGCTTTATTGAAAGGTGTAATTTACTCTCGGACAATCAATTTGGTTTTAGGAATAATCACTCAACTTCACACGCTCTCTTTGATATAATTGAAGAAATAACTAATGCTGTAGATAACAAGAAATATGCCATAGGGTTATTTATTGACCTGAGTAAAGCGTTTGATACAATAAACTATGATATACTAATTAATAAACTAGAACATTATGGGATTAGGGGGTAGCTCTACAGTGGGTTACCAGTTATTTAAAAATAGAAAACAATGTGTGAAAATAGGTGATTATCAGTCGAGTTGTCGACAAATTGTGTGTGGTTTACCTCAAGGTTCCATTCTGGGCCCAAAATTGTTTAATATGTACATTAACGACATTTGTAAAACGTCTCAAGTACTTAAATTTATCTTGTTTGCTGACGATACAAATATTTTGCATCAGGTGACGACTTACAGCAACTGTGTCGGATTGTTAACTTGGAACTCAAAGTGTCAATAAGTGGTTCAAACAAAATAAATTATCTCTAAATCTGAGTAAAAGCAAAATGATGATATTTGGCAACTGTAATTCCAATGCTCAGGAAGCAATTCAGATAGAGGGTGTTGTCATAGAGCGAGTGCATGAAATCAAATTCCTTGGTGTTATTATAGATGACAGAATTACTTGGAAAGCTCATATTAAATATATATCTACGAAAATTTCTAGAAGCATTTCAGTAATAGCAAAAGCAAAGCACATTTTAAACATCAAAGCTCTACATATCTTATACTGTTCTCTGATTTTGCCATATTTATATTATTGTACTGTGGTTTGGGGTAGTACTTATAAAAACACATTAAAACCAATAGTATTGTTGCAAAAAAGAGCTATCCGAGTAATTCATAAAGTTGGGTTTTTGGACCACACAAACTCATTATTTTTAAAATCAAAGATCATGAAGTTCTGTGACATTGTTGAGTTCCAAACTGTACAGATGTTATACAAAGCAAGGTACAAACTGTTACCAGGCCAAATACAAAGAAGGTTCCAAGAACGTACTGGTTGTTATGAATTACGTGACGAATTAAACTTTAGGACTCAGAAACATAGCTCAACTTTGAAAGTTTTAGCCCAACAGTTAATGGTGTACAATTGTGGAATAAACTGGAAATGGAGTTGAAACGAAGTCCAAATATCAACCTGTTCAAATATAAATACAAACAAAAGACTTTTGAAATATACAGAGAACAAGAAATGTGTTGCCACTAGGAGGCGCAGTAGGATCAATTATGTGTGTTTCCTCTATAATCAAGGAAGAGTGTTGCTGCTTGGAACGGTTGTCATTCTATTGCTCAAATTTACAATTGAGAATTAGGGTAGGCAAGTTATGAATCTGTTGAGAGGGACCCTCCCAACGGGCTCAAAACCTTGTCTTTTAATGCACCACTCAGCATAGGAACATCATCTACAAAATCAGCTGTTAGGGCAGCTGGGTGGGGGTTTGTTGAGGGGAGTTACTGCCCTCTTCAACTGGCCTGTTCTACACCCTGGCTTTTTAATGCACCTCATTATGCAGGGCTTACATCATACTTCACATATAACTCAATTAAACAAATATAATAATAATGATAAATAAACCCGAATTAAATTATATTAAGGATGGTATTGACAACTGGGAAGTAGCAAGATCTCAGAATATAATATGTATTAATGCACCTTTAATAATGATAATTAATGATAATTAAACCCAAATTAAATTATATTGAGGATAGTAATGACAACTGGGAAGTAGCAAGATCTCAGAGTATAATATGTATGAATGCACCTTTATAACATAAAAGTAGCACATTCTTTTGTTCTTTATTTTGCTGTTGTTTTTGTCTTATTCTTCATCATTTATTGTTACTTTGCCCTATGTTCCTTTGTTTATGATTTGCTACCTTGTAAATATTACATGTAATGTTACTATTTTTATTTTGGGTGGGCGCTTATAAGCCTTTGGCTTCAGCCCACTCCCTTTGAGCAGGTTAACTGCTCAAACAAATAAATAAACTAAACTAAACTAAAGTGTCAAATGGGCCACAATGAACGAAAAAGAACTTATGTCGACATATTGGCCGTTGGCGTACTGTTTGCAATTTGTTTTCCTGAACTGTTACAACATTTTAAAACAAAACAACCAAAACACATAACTTTTAGTAAATAAATTAATGTTTATATTTTTGGAACCTGTTGTCCTCTTTTCTCAATGCCTTATCTGCGTGTCCTTATGTGGAAATGTACGTTTGGGTATTTCTATCGATAAAAAGCTAATGGTTTACTACACAATGAAAATTCGGAAATTTACTTCAGAAGGGGAGATTCTGTTGTGCCTTTTATGTTCACATGCTCTGATTTATTTATTTATTTATTTTTTAATAGATAATCATAATATAATATTACAATGATAATCATAATAAAATAAAAACAAGCCTTAACCATACCCAAAAAGTGTCCAAGAGGATTGGAAAACAAAAGACAAACAACTAGTTTGTTTCGGTTCATAGGGTGCCAAATTTGAACGGGAGTAATCTGCAATCTGTGGCAACACTGATAATAACCAGGATATGATTAATAACGGGAACTGAATGTAATTCACAGCTTTGTATTTCAGAGTAATAGGAGTAAAAGTCGTAGTAGTTATAATAGTACAACACAGGTATACAGCTGCAGTCATTCCCATGTAAATACGAGACATCATCATCTCGTATTTACACAGTCGATATCCGACAGCTTGTTTCCTGCACAGAGAGAGCAGAGGTTCTTCTGTGTTTGGCTTGGAGTAAACGGTTAGAAAAAGGGCAGATGGGGCTGAAAATGCCGCCATTTGGTCCTGAGGCAAACGATTATCGAGCTGAGCTAAACCTCCCACAGTAACAAGACAGGTCCAAGACATAAAACTAATAATAAACCTCTTCACCGTGATGACTCGCTCTGGTTCCTGTAATCCTGTTGTACGGGAGGAGCTGGAGACACTCGGGTTCCCCTTTGGCCTCGGGTCCATTTTTCTCCTTCCTCACAAAAGGAGCTCCGGTTTCCCCCAAAACGTTGAGCAGAGTCAGGTTCGCTGGTGAAGGTCGCGCTCGAGGCGACTCTTCACCACAGACTGACTGTTTCAGTGCTTTTATGGCTCGATCTCGTGAGGAAGATTCAGTTTGTGCACATGACCATGTTGAGTCGCTTTCAGACGGACCAGGGGGGACCAGACCTGAAGGATTTGAAAATGAGGGAAATCCTCCTTCACCTGCTGCACTACGTTCAATATGTTCTTATCTTCAGCAGCTTTAAAGGGATACTTCAGGATTTTTGACATTGGGCCTCATTTCCTCGTTATCCAGTTACTAGTTATTATTTTTCTTAAATTCATGCAGTTCTTATATTTGAAGAGTCTAGTGGCGCTAGGCTAATGCTAGGCTAAAGCATTTCTATGGTATCAGTTAGCCTGCATTAAAAACAGTGTGACCCACTCCACAGTGCACCTGAGGTAAATCACTTATAACACCAGACTAACCATATAAATGTCTGTGTTAATAGAATAATGTTTGAAATATAACTGACCTTGTATCACATGAATTACTGCATTTTGAGGGACTATTTTCTCGCAGATCACTCCGCCGCTGCGTTAGCTTACAGCCACGAAGCTGATGCTGCTCAAATATAAGTTATTTTAAATGATTCTATTAACACAGACATTTATATGGTTAGTCTGGTGTTATAAGTGATTTACCTCAGGTGCACTGTGGAGTGGGTCACACTGTTTTTAATGCAGGCTAACTGATACCATAGACATGCACTAGCCTAGCATTAGCCTAGCGCCACTAGACTCTTCAAATATAAGAAAAAATATCTCCAGACATCAACAACACTCTGGATAACTAGGAAATGAGGCCCAATGTCAAAATCCTGAAATATCCCTTTAAAGAGACTAGATGCAAGTTGGTCATTTTATACTCACTACTGCCCTCTCAGGTCTAACGCGTAACTGCAGTCTCTATGTTAAGCTTGTGCATGACGGCTTTGTGAGTGACAGTGCAGGGTTTTAGAGGCAGTTGTGGTGAACAGGTCTGGGCTCATACACATTAGGACATGGCTGGAACATGTAGGGAGAGGAAAATACTTTTAAACTCTGTATAGTCCCTTTAAAGCACCTTGATTATGTTCAGCAAAGTCTGACGAATGTTATATTTCCCCATATTCAGGACAAGTTTTCTTACGGCATTGACTTGCAGTTTATGATTTAAGAGGCCGCACGTGATTTAGGCCAGAGTAACGCCTCATTTGAAAGCTAAGACCTACAAAACTCATCTAAGCTTTTTCCTCACGTTTTTCTTCCTCTTCTGCTCCGCCTCATCAGAGGAACATCTACACTGAAGCGACGCAAACCCAGACCGAGCCTGCAGTTATGGGAAATGTTTAGTGTCGCTGTTTTTATTGACAAAAACATTTTCCCTCATATTCATGTCTGTAATCCACAGAAACTGTTTCAAACTGAAGTCACTAAATGATTATTCTCCTGCAGCGTCAGGCTTCACAGTTAATGATGCACAGAGAGTCGAGTGGAAGCGTTGTCCCCTTTGTCCCGTACCAGAAGTGATTACGCTCGTTATTCCCTGAGTGTCTGTCCTGTGGTGATGAAGCGTCTCTCTGAGTGAACTTAGATTGTGGACATTAGGGGCCGGGGCGTCCTGGGGGGGCCGCTGTGCCCGAGGGCCCGAGTGTGTGCTCCTGTGATCCATCAGTGCATTAACGCACCGCGGGCTCCACGGGGCTGGTTAAACCGGGGTCACGGGGAACAAGACGGTCTCCTCCAGGCTCCGGGGCGTCACATCAGGCTCCTCCCCCCAGACACCCTCAGGCTCCTCCCCCACACACCCTCAGGCTCCTCCCCCACACACCCTCAGGCTCCTCCCCCCAGACACCCTCAGGCTCCTCCCCCCAGACACCCTCAGGCTCCTCCCCCCACACATCCTCAGGCTCCTCCCCCACACACCCTCACACCAGCCGGATCATCTCAACATTGCATTACAGCCTATACATGCTTTTCAGTCATGTGACTTCTGTTGTTATGGCGGCTATTTTAAATACCGAAGTAGAATTATGCAGTACTACAACATGTAACAATATCTCTACTCAGGATGAAATGAAAGACGACTGATTGACAGTATTTTTATGTCCTCGTAATCATTGCTCAAGAAGATAACAGTAAAAACACAGAGACGCACGTTTATGTGATATAACCAGTGAGTCAGTGTTTAAACTGCTCAAGACTTTAGCATGCTACCAGTTAGGATTTATCTTTAACAGCTCAGCTCTGACCACAAACATCTGGCCTTGGATACAACATGTGACAGAGGTCAGAGCTGAGCTGTTACTGTAGTATTTCCTCAGTGTTCATAGATGTGAGACACACATGTGTTTATCGTGTTGAAGACATTGACAGTTGCTAACCGGTAGCATGCTAACGTCTTGAGCAGCTTAAACACTGACTCAGACTGAGACTCTGTTGACATGACAAACTGTAAAAATCCCAGAGAAAGGTTTTCTGTTTCCTCTTTGATGAGTTAATTTAGTCTTCAGAGTGAAGCAGATCTTTAGTAAATCCTGCTGTAGCTTCACAGACAGAGCTGCTACGTCTGTGCTACATTAGCTGGTTTCTTCACATAAATGTGCGTCTCTGGTTCTGTGTTTTAACTGTTATCTTCATGAAATATGATTACGAGGACATAAAAATGCCACCGTCAGTCAGTTGTCTTTCATTTTCATCCTGAGTTGAGATATTGTTGTAGTACTGCATAATTCTACTTTGGTGCTCAAATGGCCGCCGGAATTATGCGTGATGTCATTGGAAATGCATGTATAGTTTAAAATGGAGTCGGTGCCGCAGAGAATCCCATTGTGGTAACTATAGTAACTAAGGTAACTATGGTAAAATGCTGATTTTTGGGCTTGGCCGAATGTTTTTTTTTTTTATTACTAAAGTCATTTGTGCAAAACACATCAACCTTGTCAGGGGGAGGGGAAATAACAAAATAAAGAATATCACTTTTTCATTTAAATTACATTATGTCGTGATTAAGTTTGTGAAGTAATGATGTCATCGCTCTACGTCCAGGTCCAATGGAGCTTTATTCACTATAATGAGATTCATCTGATTTACCTGCTGTAGAGCTCTTTCTAAACATCACACAGAAATGTCACTTTTACTCTTTAGTGAGTCTTTTCTGACATTAATTATCAAATACACAATGAAGGCTTATTTTAAATACAAAAATATCTTCATTTTTCCTGGAGAAATGGTGAGATATATTATTCTAATTAGGTGTAAAACAGTTTTTGGCCTTTTATCTGTTGTTATTTCAGCAGGAGATTAAGATAAAGTTATGTTTGGAAGAAATTTATTATTGTGTGTAATGTTACACTTAACAAACGTATAGATTTCAACAACCTCTCTGTTTGTACATGGATCAATGCTTTTTAAATACACATCAAGTTCTTTCTCGAAAACATAAAATATATTTTTTTTGTATATAAATTTACGAATTTAGTATTTTGCCAAAATAATGGTTTGATTAACAATAAACCTCTTGTCAGGGCTCATGAAGCCATTTGTAAAATAGTGAGTTTGGATCATTTGAATGAAAATGAGCCTGTCAGGCTCAGTTAATATGAGTTTTATATAATAATGAGCCAGTGTTTTGTTTGGCTCTTTGAAACGAGCAGAACCCACAAAAGAGCCATAAATCCCATCACTAGTTGGAATAAGACGTACATTTTCCGACGATTACAAACACGTCACGGTTGAAAGGCTCTATAGAAAAACTTTCCGTCAAAGTGCACAGTCATGCAAATGTGCCGCACTTTGACCTGGTCACAATAACATTCATGTCTGGATGCAAATGTCCTCAAACCTGCTGACGATGTGTCAACCAGGCGTCAAACTAACGAACCATGAACTGGATTTGGCTACAGCTGCCCCCAGCAGAGCCACGTTCCTGACCTCGGTGTGTGCTTTTGTCTGCATTTACTGTACATGTTTTATTATTATTAGTCATTTTATAATTTCCTAACTCTTTTGGGGTTGAGGGATGAAAAGGGACTTGGCCTTTTATCTAGAAACATCATCACAATCCTGAAGTGTTCTGTTTAGAAGGTTTTCAAATGATATTCATCCTATTATGAGGGTCTAATGTTACGCATTTTAACTGTTCCTTATTGAAACTCATCCCAAATTCAGAATCCAACAGAACGACATCACTGTCGCAGAGAGGGGATCCTGTGGATCTGCCCATAAAAGTAACGAACAGAACCCGTGATAAAGGGCAGCCCTGTGGGACTCCCAACAGGTCTGACTTACTTCCGGCAGTCATACAGTTATTACAGTTTTAACCTTCCACATTGCAAATTGATGAATAACATTGCTTATTATACAGCCCTTCACAAAGCAAGTAGAACGCACCATTGACTTGAATGGGATTTACCAAAGTTCTACCGGTCATTATTTTCTGATAGAGGACCTCTGAAAAAATAATGGCCGCTGCCAATGGCAACGGAGTTGGTGCTTGTAATACAGGTCTTTCATATCACTCCAGTAGTAGAGACACTGTCTCTGTCCCCGTCCATAAGAGAGAAGTTGGGGGAATCGCTCGTGAAGTTAACGGGAGTCCGACTTTCAACTCCCCCAGAGATTCACCACCATTCCTCCTCTCCAACTGCACCTTCAACTAAGTCGCTAGGCTAGCAATAAGTAGCTACATCCTCGAGGCCTTATTTGAATGTCCAGAGCATTAGCATTAGCATTAGCAAGAGATCTGCCGGTTTCCACACAGGCCTTTGTAGAAACTTTCCAGAAATTAGAGCTGCCCTGAGAAAAAATGCGTGAAGCAAAAAGGATCTATAGCCAAAAAGACATCGTAAACAAACCTGCATCTCAAATTCAGAAAACTTTATTGATCCCAAAGGGCACTTCATCTCAGAACATTTCACAAACACGTCACAGTCACATCAGTTCAGACAAGAGTAAAGGCTCCAGATCAACAATCGTTCTATAATAATATCTCTAATATAATAGAGCACGTTTCAAATCGTCTATCTTACTTAATAAACACACTCCCTTTAATTCAAGGGTTCAGTCGGACAAAAGAGTTGGAGAAATAAAAACAACACCCAGAAGGCATGAGCGAAAGAAAAGAAATAGAAGCCACTCTTCCTGCATCAAAATCTTTACATCAACTAAAAGAAAGTTATTTGAAGGGGCTGGTTCATTTCAAATCTTTTAAAACACCATTTCCTACAAATATAACGAGCAACTCACTTTAGTTAGGGAAAGTTCAGGAATAGTTGCGAAGGACATTGCGGATAGAGATGCACGATACTGCCGATATCCGATATTAACCAACAGGCTACCAAGAGACAAAGGTCGACTTTTCTCCATTGTGAGAACGATAAAGTCTTCTTGCAAATGAGATGTTATCAATTATAGGCTATTCATGAATAAACTGTTACCGTTAGCATTAGCGCGGCGATCGAAAATACATTTGCGGAGGTTGAAACTCAGCGATTGAACTCTCCAGGTTCGGCCCTTCAAAATGAGTGTCCATATTGACTGATGTTTAGTGGGTTTAGTCTTCTTTCCGGTGTCGGCTCCGATATCCGACACCAGTATCGGATCGTTCATCCCTAATTGCGGAAAACTTGCGAGGTTTTGGACTGAATTCACCTCATTGCGCGTTAATAGTTGCAACATCACGAAATCCTGGAGGGACTGATAAAGAACTTTCATGCAAGAGGAGTGCCTTGATTTTTCTACTTGAACTTGCTGATACAGAACACCCTCGGACAGGCGTTATATTTTTGGTTTTGCTCTGTAGAGGAAGAGCAGCGGCAGGACCAGACTGTTGGGAAACTCCAGCCAAAGCGAGTTGATCGACAGCAGACACGGATCCACTCCATCGGGCGCCAGGATCACCAGGATGTAGAACGTGATGGTGTTTACGATATTCAGCATCTGAGCTCCCAGAATGAACGCCAAGGTGTGCAAGGCCGCGCGCTTCGATTGGCTAATGCTCTTCCTGTCCCCGCCCCCTTCCCCGGGCCCTGGACGAATCAGGACGCAGAAAACGGAGCCGGTACAGAAGGACGTTAACACGAAGGACAACAGCACACTCATCAGACCTATGATTTGATAGTAAAGATTAAAGGTCAAGGTGTACGACAGAACGGCCAGTCCGGCGCTGATCAGCCACGCCAAACCCACACCGATGTTTCTGACGGTGACTCCCGCCCCTTTCTTCAAACGCAGGTACGTGATTGGATGAACCACGGCCAGGTAGCGCTCCACACAGGTGAGGTTATGGAAACATATCCGCCCAGCGCGGGTCATCAAGGTCAAGACGCCCCCGAACAAATACAGCGCGTCTTGGACCAACGTATATAAGCTGTAAAAACTGAAACAAGCTCCGAACAGATGAACCACCTCCATCAGCAGCAGGTGTGCGGTGAAGACGTCCAAGTGGCTGAGGGGGCGTGGCCTCTTCCATTTTCTGTAGAGAACGTACAGAGCGGACAGGAAGATGGGGAAACCGAGCGCGTAGAGCAGAAACCAGGCGGTGAACACGTGACCGGTGTGAGGAGAGGAGCAGAGGGCGCCACTCGAGACAATCCCGGAGGAGTTGGTGGAGTTTTCAGCATCAGACGCCATCGGACTGACAAGAAGATGAAGACATTATGGTCAGTATAGGAGCCCGCTGTTGGCATGTGCATATAGACGGGGGAATCAATGGACACACATGTTTTTGACGTCTTTTGGTGGAGTTAGTTACAATGTGCTTCAATGTCTTTATTTAATTTTAAACCTTAGAACGTTCTGAATTAGTTTTGTGGTATAAAAAAATGAATGTTTGTACCTACCAGACATACCTGTATGGATTCTGTTTGATGAACACAAAGCTAAATTTAAGTAGCCGCCTAGCACGTCATACCATTAAACGATAGTATGGTTTCAGAACAATGTTTTGGTGAAGAAAAAATGTGGTATCTGGTACCGAAAAAACAATATTTTTCTTCAGTGCTTTGATGCCTGTTGGCTCCAGGACCAGCACTAAAGCTAGTTTTGCTGTTTTAGCTAAACAAAAAAACGGATTTGAAACAATATCGTTCTGTTTTATGGTTCTACTGTAGATGAGAAATAACTTGGCAAAGACATTGACAGGAGTATTGACAGATACCAGTATCGTAACCAGGTATTGTTCATAGTACTGGTATCGGGGGGAAATGTATGGTACCCAGCTGTGGTCAAACCCCACAGACCAAGACAGGGGTGGGCTGGCCATAAGAGCACAGAAGGTTTTTAGTCCCAGTTCACCCCAGGACCAACATCTCACGCCCAGTACTAGACATGTTACTACAGAAACATGTTCTCTTAATGGGCAAAGGTTCTTGAGCTGTCATATATCCTTTGACCTGTCCCATATAAATTGGAGAATTACTACTGGGCCAAACAGAAACCTAAAGACCTGTTAAAATACTCCAGACACCCCTTCAGTTTCAATACTAAATACTAATTTGTACATTTGTTGCTTGAGTTTGAGAGACGATTCTTTTGACTATGAAAAAAAATCGTCCTGCAACCAAGAAATGTTTCCTTCCCCTGCAGCAGAGCAATGTGCTTTATTCAATTCATTACAAAGAAGAGGAATACAAAGAGTATTATACGGGAGAAACCAAACAACAGCTGCATGAGAGGCTGAACCAACACCGCAGAGAAAGTTCTATTGAAGACAGTGATCTTATATTATTCTTAATATGAAATAAACGTACCTGTTTGGCCTGGAGCGCTCACAGTGATGTGGTCCTTCGTCTTAATCGGAGTTTGGTTTAAATGATGATGATCATTTCCATAAAGTCTGTGCAGGGCGTCTCTTCACGACTCATTACGCGTCTGCTTTGTTTGTCAAAATAGTTCATGAACAATACACAGGTGAGACATCTGTATGAGCCCATATTTGAATTCATTTTACCTCTTGTTGGTCACTTGTGTTGGCCAGAGGTCGATTAACTTGAGTATGGTACGGTACTTACTCCGGGTCAGAGTAAAGATAATGTCTGAGTGCAAATGGCATGTGTTATATATGAAGCTCCTGTACAGTCTCTGATGTTGAACAGTGTGTATCATGGGGCTCTGTGCTTCATAACCAACTGTCGGCCTCTTACTCACCACTGTTTGCTTTATTCCAAAGTGAAATGGGTCAGACTTCAGGCTCGTGACTTTCTCATTGATAAGTTTTCATTTACAAGGCGCTTCTTGGAAGGATGCCTGCTTATTTAACTTGCCTTTTAAACATGACGCTGAGTCGTCATTCATATGATACTTTGCAGTATGTTGTTCCTGCTTTGAAGACTGCTTTCAGTTACTCGGCTCCATTTACATCGAACTTACTGCAGAAGAATCTAAAAATCACAGACCTAATTTCTTTGAGTCTCTGGTCTTGTCCGGTCCAGATCATCTGTGTGAATGTTTTAACTAATGCTATGTATGTTTTTTAACGTTATGGAAACCTTGTGTTGATGTCCGTCTTTGAATGGGACTAACCTGGTTTAAAAAGATTAAATAAGATATTAAAATGTACTCGAACCAGATGACAATAAGGTATCAACAAACGAACCATGAGCTGCAACAACAACAACAGAGTGACATTTCTGATCAGTGTGTTTCTCTGTCTGTATTTATCTGTTTTGTTGGTTTGTTCATTTGTTTTTGGGGTGAAGGATGAGAAGGGGCGTGGCCTGTCACCTTGAAACATCGTCACACTCCCATCGCTGTCCTGACGAGTTAAAAACTTAAACAAATGCCAGAATCGGCCTTGAATTTTGACGGTTCAATGTTTTGTCTGAGCAGATTTGCTGCATTTTTACAGTTCCTTCTTGAAACCCTTCAGCATCATCTTTAAACCACAGACAGAAGATCCTGTGGTCCCCAAGAACAGAACAGAACTGGTGAAAGAGAGCAGCCCTGGGGGACGCCAGCACAGGAACAGATCAGGCTTACTTCCCACAATTAGGCCACGTTTTACCATTTCAATCAAGTGCACTGGTTTCATTAGAGTGCAGGCTATTTAAATACTCTTTTAATAAACAGAGTGTATTCCAATAAAATCATTCTTGGTATTTAATCTGTTTGTACTTTATTTTATTTATTTTTTTGCATCGAAACAGAAGAGAGAACAGGAGAAAAATGTGAAAGAAAGCAAAGAGATCTATTGATAAACTGTAATGAAAAAACATCAAACAAGGATCTAAGGACTTCTACACTAAATATCCTTGGGTATATCACAGGCTAAAGGTTACTATAACTCACATAAAGTGATCTGAACATAACTTGTGTACTACAAATATGTCATAGGCATATCAGTTACTCTTTAACAGGATTTAATGAACTAAAATACAAACACTACAGTATTGAATGAAGACATACAGTAAATCACGTGTTTAAAGCGCCTCCACGGTTTCAGAAAAGCCCTTTGCTCTTCTAGACTTTCTTTGTTGCTCTGTAGAGGAAGAGCAGCGGCAGGACCAGACTGTTGGGAAACTCCAGCCAAAGAGAGTTGATCGACAACAAACACTGATCCACTCCATCGGGTGCTATAATCCCCAGGATGTAGAAGAGTATGATGTTCATGATATTCAGCATCTGAGCTCCCAGAATGAACACCAAGGTGTGCAAGGCCGCACGCTTCGATTGGCTAATGCTCCTCCTGTCCCCGCCCCCTTCCCCGGGACCTGGACGAATCAGGACACAGAAAACGGAGCCGGTACAGAAGGACGTTAATATGAAAGACAACAGCACACTCATCAGAGCTATGATCTGATAATAAAGAATAAAGCTCAAGGTGTACGACATAACGGCCAGTCCGACGCTGATCAGCCACGCCAAACCCACACCGATGTTTCTGACGGTGACTCCCGCCCCTTTCTTCAAACGCAGGTAGGTGATTGGATGAACTACGGCCAGGTAGCGCTCCACACAGGTGAGGTTATGGAAACATATCCTCCCACAGCGGGTCGTGAAGGACAAGATGCCCCCGAACAAATACAGCGCATCTTGGACCATCGTATAAAAGCTGTAAAAACTGAAACAAGCCCCGAGCAGCTGAACCACCTCCATCGTCAGCATGTGTGCGGTGAAGACGTCCGAGTGGCTGAGGGGGTGTGGACTCTTCCATTTTCTGTAGAGGACGTACAGAGCGGACAGGAAGACGGGGAAACAGAGCGCGTAGAGCAGAAACCAGGCGGTGAACACGTGACCGAGGTGAGGAGAGGAGCAGAGGATGGAGTTGGTGGAGTTCAGTGCATCAGACGCCATCGGACTGACAAGAAAACAAAGAGCATAAAGACATTACATGGTCAGAAACATTTTTCCTTTGTGACCACCACTCACCAACCTCTACAGACCAGCACCTCATCCACCCACCCCCCTCCCTCACTCTGTTTGAAGAGTCGTGCGGTTCTGCCAACCCTCTAACAAGAGTCTTCACCAGGATCTTCAATCTATCCTTGGCTCTGGAGGTTGTACCATGTACCATCATTTCCGTCCCAATGCAGTCTGTAGCTGTGGAACTAAAGGACTTCAGACCTATTGCTTTATTCAGTCATTATTAAGTGCTTTGAGAGCTCATCATCACAATATGTTTGCCCACCGAACCAACAGGTCGACTGAGGATCATCACTGTCCACACTGCACTAAGTCTGGAACATCAAAGGAGCTTTATCTGGATTTATAGACTTTAGTTCAGTGTTCAATACCATCATCCTTTACATTCTGGTACATCCTGCTCCTCCAGCATCACACCCACAGGGCTGTGCTCTCTGTACACGTGACTGAACTACCACTCTCTCGTCAAATGCAACCATCGTCGGGCTCATCTCAGGGGATGAGTGGGCATACAGGTATGAGGTAAAGAGAGTAACAGACACCACCAGGACAAAGGAGGTCCTCCTGGGTTTCAGAAGGATCAAAGACAAAGATCCACCTCACCTGCATTGAAAAGGTGAAGACCTTCAAACTCCTCGGTGTCCCCTTATCTGAGGACCTCTCATCAGAGAGTGACATAAAACAGCTCTGCAACGAGTCATAAAGTCTGATGAAAACTTAATCGGCTGCCCACTGCCCTCACTGGAAGAACTGGCCTCGTCGTGCTTCCTGAGTAGATCTCAGAACATTGTAAAGACTCCTCCATCCGAGCTACCACCTCTTCAAACCCCAGAGATATCAGGCTGCCAAGCCTCGCACCACTAGACAGAAAAGCTAAATACTCACATGGACTTATGACTATTGATAATAAGTACTTTTTATTGTCTATTTGTATTTGGTACATTCTGTGTTTTTAATGCACCTGCCTCGTGCTTCAAACAACAATAAATAAATGACAATATAGTTGATTCTGACACACCGGCATATACTGTATCCTTTGGATACATATTACTGGGCACAACAGAGACCGACATTTCAGTTAAAAAAACTAAAAATTATATACTTTTTTTAATTCCATAAGGATAACCTCCAGACATCCATTTACTTTAAATGAGAAATACTACTCTTTTGTACAGTCAATGTTTGAGTTAAAAAATAAAGAGCTTTATATTGGATAAAACAAACAACAGCTGCATGAGAGGATGCACCAACACCGCAGAGAAAGTTCCATTGAAGACAGTGATCTTATATTATTCTTAATATGAAATAAACGTACCTGTTTGGCCTGGAGCGCTCACAGTGGTGTGGTCCTTTGTCCTAATCGGAGTTTGGTTTAAATGATGATCATCATTTTCATAAAGTCTGCACAGGGCGTCTCTTCACGACTCATTACGCGTCTGCTTTGTTTGTCAAAATAGATCATGAACAATACACAGGTGAGACATAATCTGTATGAGCCCATATTCTAGTTTTCATGAAGGTTTTTATTCCATTCTGCCCATATATATTCAGAGAACCAGGAGAACTTCTTACTTTTACTCCACTACATTTGAAAAATAAATATAACACTTTCTCCTCCACTACTTTTCTATAAAGGCTCCAAAGTCAAAAGTCCATTTGTCATTTCAAAAACCTATAAAAACTGACTCTAGGAACAGTAGGTGGCGCTGTGCAGACATACTGTCAATGCCACTGCCTCAATTATGTTTGTGTTTTTGAAGCTGCAGTTATTTTTCACAACTTAAATAGATTTGTACTTTCTACTTGGAATAGTTAAAGTGCATATGACAGGTTTTAATCCTAAATATGACTCATGTAGATGCATAACATCTGTTGTAGAGAAATGTTGGGAATAAAAGTTATTTTTATTTGAAGGTTTGAGCTACATGATATTTCAACCTGCAAACTCACAGAGACAGAATGCGTTAGAAGATTTTATTGATCTTGGAACATGATAGGGGCTCAGACCCCGGCGGAAGATTGCCGAACGATTGGCAATGCATGGTGTTGATAGATGATGCCAGAATCTTCCCCCGGAGCCTGGACACTGGTGATGGCAGAACGGGACCTGCCGCGCGTCCATGCGACGGGCGGAGCCTGAGAAGAGCCCGGAAGTGGTGGGGCGGAGGATGGTCGCTGCACAGCTGAAAGACGCCGAGTGAATGACCAGGGAGCTTAAGAAGCGGATCCTGCGATGATTGCTGATGCAGAGGAGCGGCTTGGCTGGGCCGTGATTGGGTGAAGGCTGCAGGTACGTCTCCAGGTTGAATTTGCGCTTAAGCTTCATAAGTAGATCAGTAAATTTCAACTGGAACGCATCAACTCGGAAACTCAGGACAGAATCAGCGAACCCGAGAAGGAGCATTTAAAGACGGCTGCGCCCGAAGTGACATGTAACAAACGCTTCAATAAACCGCATTATTTGGCAGATGTTTCCCAAATAAACGTGTTAAATGTCAACACGAAACGGATACACTTTACTGCTCTGTTGCCAACGTCTCAGTTAACGGTTAAAAGTAAAATATAAAACTACAGTTGCTAAATTATCACTGTATTTACAACAATTATAATAAATCCATGGCACTATTTTATAATATTACAAAGCAGTTTCTCTGTAAACTGATTATGATGCTCGAACATGATCAACGAAGTTGTAACTTGTACAATGCTCTCATGTAAAGCGCTTTGTGACCATGTCTGTGAAAGGCGCTATATAAATAAAGATCTTCTTCTTCTTCTTGTACGAACGCGTTTACCTCCGATGTTTCCGACCTGGACGACTGGAACGCTACGACTCGGAGAAAACGTTTTATCCTGGTCGGATTTTCCAACTTCCGACATAAGTGGAACGCAGCATGAGTGACAGATATAACATAACATGGTTGGCACGGCAACAGTTTAAAACTGTTTACCTCTATGTCACTTCCTGTCAGTGTCTAATAAGGAAGTAAAACTATAAACATCACTAAAGAAAACTAGGTACAAGTTTGAGCTAAATCCTAAATATAATTGACCTTTCGCAAAACCACGCCCCAAACCGGTAATTGTCCAATCAGACATCCTAACAACCGTTACTATGAAGCTAGGTCCGTCATGCCACAGATCTCCAAGGCAAAACAATGGGACATACCAGCAATGATCACTGAGCAGATGCACTTTTTTTTACTGCTAACCACCAAAACCCCACCAGACAAAGAAGAAGAAGCAAAATGGTGAAGCGATCTGCCTATGGAGGATGTAAATCGGACACTAGGGACCACAAGAGTGTGTCAGGGAGAGTCCAGTTATTTCCCTTCCCAATGCGAAAACACAACCTGAGCTCTGCCTACAATGGATCAAACAATGTGGACGGCCTACGCCCAGCTAAATGTCTCCAAAATAAACAAGCAAACATCTGCTCTAAGGTAAGGCAAGAGCCTATAGTTAGGCTAACACCTTAGCATGCTAACATCGTAGCTACTGACTGAGCTGTAACTTTAACTGCGGTGGTGAACTTTTACAAGCCTACAGTCTGACGTGTTTTTGCCTCCCTTTTTGATAAAAGTACTGTGTATTTTTTTCACGGCCCTTATAACTGGCTGTAGCTGATTGTCATTGTGGCACCTGTAGGTTTAGCTAGCGTTAGCCAACTTTAGCGCACCGGAGAAATGCACGGAGAAATGTTCCTATTTTTAGAAATATTTCAAACATAAGTGGGTGCTTACCGGGCAGTGCAAGAGCACGATTGGTCCACAAGGCTGTGCTGTTGCATTTAAGGAAGAGATCAGAAGGTTTCTCTGATATTTCTGGAGACCTGTCTGTTTGCTGTAACTGTCAATAGTCCTTTATCCTTCGTTGGATAGTTCTTTAATATATCCCTCCACTGCATACTGTAACCCCTTTTGCCTCAATCTGGAGAATATCGTAGAGGTATTGCTCCAAAAAGGTCACTGACAGACATGGCAATCTGTTGCACTGCTGGTATTTTACCATTATTTGTCGGGCGTAGCAACAGTAACTAAGGGGGCGGGGCTTTGCGAAAGGTCAATTGTGTTAACTATGTTTTAGCAAAAATTGTGTCAAATGTGTCACATGAACTTACAAATATTTGCTACGGTGGTACTTTAATAATTTGACTGAGCATCTTTTACTTTACTAGTATATTTGTTGAAGTAAAATTTGCAGGTTACAATTCTAAACATGTCACTGTTGGAAGGCTCTGTGGTAATAATATTCCATTGGACACAGTCACGCAAACCTGCCGCCTTTACACAGGGTCATTGATAAGTTAATGTCTGAACGCTAATGTACTCGAACCAGCTGACAATGAGTCAACAAGGCGTCGACAACGGAACCATGAAACCCATCATCATCATGGCACAAAGCGCAGAGAGTGGGCCCCTGGCTGCGCCTAGCAAGTCTGTCTATAAAAGTAACGAACAGAACAGGTGACAAAGAGCAGCCCTGAGGGACACCGACACGGGAACAGATCAGACTTACTGCCGACAATTACATTTTACAAGAGTAACATTCAAAGAAAATCATTCACCTGTTTGTATTTTATTTTATTTTATTGTTTGCATGACTAGAAACAAAAGAGAAACAGAACACAAATGTGAAAGTAAGCAAAGAGTTAATAATAATTTGAGCCGATAAAGAAGCACTTCAGCAACGCTCTAACAGCCAAACGCACACGAGACGTCCTACAAACCTGGAGAACAGAGACACGTCTGAAATCTCTCACAGCCCTGCCCCGTGTCTTTATTAGAGATGCACCGATCCAGCTTTTTTTCTTCTGATACCGATACTGGGGGTTTGAGTATCGGCTGATCTCCGATATGAACCGATACCGAGAGACTTTCTTAAAAGTGGCTGCTGTGAGTGAAAAAGTGAATGGTCTCTTTTTTCCAGTGTAAGATCAATAAAGTCTTATCTTTTTTTGCAAATGAGATGTAACAGAACAATAATCAATTATATTTATAGGCCTATTAATAAACTAATAGGAAACATCATCAAACAAGGATCCAAGCACTTTTCTACAGTAAATATCCTCTGGTATATGACAGGTTACATTAATAATATAACTCATAAAGTGATCTGATCATAACTTGTGTATTACAAATATGTCAGATTTACTCTTTAACTTCATAAACTAACATACAAACACTTGGCTTCTCCGGCCGTGGTCAATAGTACTTTTTTTTTTACTTTAATCCAATCGTAGTTTCTGTCCCAGCATTGTTTAGTTTCCGCTAGCATTAGCATGCTGCTGCTAGCAGCGGCATTTTGCGCGGCGATCGAAAGAACATTTACCGAGGTTAAAGCTAACTGAGAGATTGGATTCCCCAGGTTCAGAGCTTTAAAATGAGGTACAGCATGTCCATATTCATTCACTGAGGTTTAGTCGGTGAAAGTTGCGTTTTTAAAACGGTGAGAGCCAAAACAGGCATCAGTTCAGTATCGGATATACTGAAGTGCGGCCAAAGGTGGTGCAGATGGTAGACGGGTCGTCTCATGATTGGAGGGTTGGGGGGGGAGGGGGGGGGGGGGTTGTTGTTGTGTCCTTGGGCAAGACAATTCACCCTCTTTGTCTCAGAAAAATATGCAAAATATGACCCAGAGAGCTCAGTCCTTATCTGGTTTAGCTCCTGTGCTTGGCCTTGAAGGGAAGTGTTGATGGCGTAGGAGAGATAAGCAGTCCAGCATTAGTTCAGTTCTCCAGAGATCAATAATGCACTGGCCTCAATGCTCTTCTAGACTTGCTTTTTTGCTCTGTACAGGAAGAGCAGCGGCAGGACCAGACTGTTGGGAAACTCCAGCCAAAGTGAGTTAATCATCAACAAACACCGATCCACTCCATTGGGCGACAGAATAGCCAGGATGTAGAACAGGATGGTGTTTACGATATTCAGCATCTGAGCTCCCAGAATGAACGCCAAGGTGTGCAAGGCCGCGCGCTTCGATTGGCTAATGCTCTTCCTGTCCCCGCCCCCTTCCCCGGGCCCTGGACGAATCAGGACACAGAAAACGGAGCCGGTACAGAAGGACGTTAACATGAAAGACAACAGCGCACACGCCAGAGTTATGACCTGATAGAAAAATGTTAAGAGCGGAAGGTAGGTCAGAACGGCCTGTCCAACGCAGATCAGCCACCCCAAACCCACATGGGCGTTTCTGACGGTGACTCCCGCCCCTTTCTTCAAACGCAGGTACGTGATTGGATGAACCACGGCCAGGTAGCGCTCCACACTGGTGAGGTTATGGAAACATATCCGACCATTGTGGGCAGTATAGAACAAGACCTTTCCCAACGAAACCACCACGTCAAGGGCCTTTGTGTGGACGCCACGGAAAATGAAACAAGCCCCGAGCAGCTGAACCACCTCCATCAGCAGCAGGTGTGCGGTGAAGACGTCCGAGTGGCTGAGGGGCGTGGCCTCTTCCATTTTCTGTAGAGGAAGTACAGAGTCAACAGGAAGACGGGGAAACTGAGCAGGTAGAGCAGAAACCAGGCGGTGAACACGGGCAGAGTGTGGGGGAGGAGCAGAAGAGGCCGTTCAGGACCGGCCCCGAGGAGCTGGTGGAGTTCACTGCATCTGACGCCATCGGACTGACAAGAACATAAGGATGATACACATTAGACAAATGTCCTTAAAGGGACTACCGCGTACAGCGTTAGACAAACAGAACATGTTCACGCTGCGTCATGCTGGACACGGATGGAATGACCAGACTACTGATTACATCCAAGTTTGTAAAGAAAAACACCTGACAACTCCCCCAACTCACAAACCCTCCAACACCCCCCAGCACCTCCCCACAGACCTCCCCCCGTATAAGCACCTCCCCACAGACCTCCCCCGTATAAGCACCTCCCCACAGACCTCCCCCCGTATAAGCACCTCCCCACAGACCTCCCCCCGTATAAGCACCTCCCCACAGACCTCCCCCCCGTATAAGCACCTCCCCACAGACCTCCCACCGTATAAGCACCTCCCCACAGACCTCCCACCGTATAAGCACCTCCCCACAGACCTCCCCCCGTATAAGCACCTCCCCACAGACCTCCCACCGTATAAGCACCTCCCACAGACCTCCCACGTAAACACCTCCCCAGACCTCCCCCGTATAAGCACCTCCCACAGACCTCCCCCCGTATAAGCACCTCCCCCATGAGCCTCAGAACTCCTCACTGTGATGTATGTTATTCCCAGAGAAATGCATTTTCAGGGTAATGCTCGAAATTCAGTTTGAACTTGTTATAATCGCCACCGTCTCTTTGTTTGTGACGAAATCACCTTTCTTATACTCATTTTCTTTTATGAGCTTTGCATTTTACTGAAGCCTGAAGGGCAGTTGGTAAGACCCAAAAGGGGCATAACTATGTGCTATCTAGTTTGTATTCAGTATGTAATCATGTATTCCTATATACTGAATATATTATAACCTTGTGAGTTGTATTAACCTGTGTTTGATTATTAGAGGCATCTTAGTGTCTGGCTCATGCCTTATATGGAACTAACTAGCGCTGGAAGCGTAACAGGCTGCACACCTGTGTGTGGTTACATGCTATAAACGGGACTATACATTATTGGACAAGTGGCCGGCTGTGTCTACGTGTGTCTCCATGACAACGGGACTTGCCCGCCAACCGCGACCTCCGTCTGCAGCCAGACATTGGTTTCAGTTCCTGATGAACTGAAACAGTTCCTGATCCAAGTTTAGTCAAACGGACACTAGATCCTTATCTAAGTATCAGCAGATGGCCCCAAGGGTTTTACGTGTGTGACGTATAGAAACCATGATAACCGCCGTTGTAAGGGCATATAATGTAAGCGTTGTGAAGACTGGTTTGTCTTTTTTTCTGCCAGCGTGTAACTGCCTGGGTTTTAGACGGCTCAGAGCGACCTGTTGCATTCTGAAACCTCTTTCTATCTATCGATCGCAACTCTTCATCGTAGTGATCGCTCCCAGATCTTGAGCCGACAGAGAACCAACTGCCAGTCGCATTAAGCTGCGGATTCTCATTCCATACAGTATCTGACCGCGGGGCCTAACACTTGCTCCCAAGATCAAGAGCTGTAGACCGAGAGCCTGCACGACCGCGACCTTTGGTTAACTCACTTCCCAGGCAACATAGATCGATCAAGGGAGTTCTTTTCCTTTCCATAAATCTATCAATAAAAGACCCACGAAAGACATCTGTTGGTGAGTACGGCTCTTCTTAACCTAATTGAATAGAAACTTGGTGGTGCATGCAGGTTGACATGTGGAACTTCCCCAAGCAGTGGGGCTGACCGGGCACAGGTTTTTTCTGAGATAGTCATCCTAAGTAAGGAGGATAATACTACAATAGAAAACAGTAAATCAGGATCTAAAAGGCAGAAATCTTAACAGGCAGGAATCAAATTGGAGGAATATTAACAAACTTAAAATCACAAACTTTATCTCCTCTGATCAGAGCCCACAAATCATCTTGAATTGATGATTTCATAGTGTGACAGCAGAGCGATGAACAAGTGAGTTTATAATAGAAGTCCATGAAGCACAAAAAGCCTCTAATGTAACATAAGGGCAGTACATTTGTACAGGCTGCATCAGTGTCCAATATAACATTAAAAAACAATATTTTGAATATGTTGGTCAAAACACGTTATGTAACAAAAATATTCAATCATCTCAAATATTATAAAAGTTGAGGCCAAATCAACAGAAAAACAGAAAAAACAGATAAACGTACCTGTTTGTACCTGTTTGTTCTGGAGCACTGACGCCGATGTGTTCCTTTGTCTGGAGCAGCAATCAGAGTTTGTTTCATAATGATGATTATCATTTTCATAAAGTCTGCGCAGGGCGTCTCTTCACGACTCATTAAGCGTCTGCTTTGTTTGTCAAAATAGATCATGAGGAGTCACAGATGAGTCCCAGGTGCGACCAGGAGTTTGAGCGCTCACAGTGGTGTGGTCCTTCGTCCTAATCGGAGTTTGGTTTAAATGATGATCATCATTTTCATAAAGTCCATCCTGCGCAGGGCGTCTCTTCACGACTCATTACGCGTCTGCTTTGTTTGTCAAAATAGATCATGAGGAGTCACAGGTGAGTCACAGGTGCGACCAGGAGTTTCACTCTTTGGCAGATCAGGGTTTTTTTTTTTTCATTTTTCCCCTCGAGATTTATCCTGTACTGTCAGTATCAAAATAAATTTACAACAGTACTATACTTAAGTCGAGCTTTTAGTTTATTTATTTATTTGAACAAGGACAGTGTACAATATACATTAACCTCAGAAAGGAGAGATGTAATGTACCAGGTTGTAGCACTTGTGCTAATTTCCACCTGCAGTCCCTGGGCAGACTGATGTCAACATACAAAGTCTTAGAAAATTACACATATTAAAAATACATTTCCCCCTAAACAGCATTAAAATGAAACCAATTTACAGTACATTATGGGAACAGGTTTTTTTTAAAAGAAGCCATTTTTGGCCTGGTGTGAAAAAGTGTTAACATGTGCACATGTGGTCAGCTCTGTGGAACATATTCCACTGTCTGATGCCACACTGGAGAAGGCTGAGCTGTTTTACTCTGAGGAATCCTACACTCGCCCCGAACAGTCGACCGAGTGGCTCCAGATGACATTTCTGAGCTCAGTGAAATAAACTTTTTTAATGGAGGAGCTGCAGTACCATTAATTATCTTGAACAACAGACAGAGATTTGAATATATGATTATGTTTTCAAAACTTAATATACTATGTTTTTTAAGAATATGACAGTGGTGATAGAGCAGAGATGTCCTGTCATGAACCTTAAGAGAACTTTTGTACAATGATTCCAGGGGCCTTAATGCTGTTTTACATGCCTGCGACCGACTCGTCATGCAATAACGGAAGTGCGGAATTATCATCGCATTTAGATATAAATCTATAGTCAGAGAGTTCCTAATATATCTAAAATGTGCTATGTTAAATTTCAACATATTGGTTAGTTTTTTTAATATGTTTTTTGAAATTTAAATTTGGGTCAAGAATTACTCCTAAATATTTAATTTGGTCGACATTTAAAATTTCCTGACCTACAATTAGGTTTTTTTTTGTCCAGTGTCACATAGTGAGAACTTACGGCGGTTTGTGAAAAACATAGAAACCGTTTTGTCAACATTCAAAGTTAAATGAGAGTTTTTCAACCAAATGGAAATGTTTTTCATTTCCTCAGTTAACTTTTGGGCAACTTCCTTAACAGTGAGGATCTGTACTCGAGAACTACACTCAACAGAAGTTTAAACGCACTTTAGTTTTTGCTCTCATTATTCATGGACTCAATGACACAATAGATCCATTTCTCTTAAACAAAGGCCGTCCTCCCTTTGCTCTGATCCTGAAGCTCAGAGCCTGGTGCTTGGATGGAGACCGTCTGGGAAACACCAGGAAGCCTGGCTGAATGTAGTGAGTGAGTGTTGGTGGTGGTGGGAGGGGCCGATGGCGCAGACTGGTCTCCTCGCTTCCATCAGTCAACCGCAGGGCAGCTGTGGCTATAGTAGCAAACCACAGAGTATGGAGTGAATGAATAATGCACAAAATCATAAAGCGACTGAGCGTCTGGAAAAGCGTTTTAAAACTAAATATTGTTCTCAAATCTGTCAAAAACCTATGTTTATGAGCCCTTATCCTTTGTCAAGAGAATCCGTCCTCCTCTGGTGAACCTCAGGCTGTCTACAATAAAAGGACACTGAAATATTCAGTTTTGTTTTATTGGAGGGTCAGAAACCAGTCAGTGTCTGCTGTAACTCCATTTGTCTCACAAACTTTTATATAAAGGCTCCAAAGTCCATGTGTCCAAAGTCTAATAATGTACACTCTCTGAACAGCAGGTGGCGCTGTGCAGATGTACTGTCAATCAGAAAAACAACAACATTGTGGAGTGTGCCGATGTTAGCCACACACCCGATTAATACCACGCTATAGTGATGACGTGTTGTTTTTCTGAGCGATGTTACAGACTCACGATGAGGGTTTGTCCCCGTCGTGTTGCCGTACAGAGGGGGATTCAGGCCACACTTTCACACAAGTTATTTCCCTAACACTTATTTAATCTCACTGGTACTTTCTAGTTTGAATACTGAAGTACTTTCTGGTTTATTCCGACCACAGTTGATCTTAACCAGTGAACGCGAGATGCATGTGAAGTGAAACCCGTAAATCCCGCTCCGGATCCGCGTCCCCGAGTCCAGATTGTGGAACAAAGAGGCGCCAAGTGCGTGGGAGAGTTATGGGCGTGTGGGCGGGGCTTGTCTCTAGGCGCAGGAGCAGAGGTGGCGCCGCCATCTGCCAACGCCATATTCAACCAACAAACCAGACTCGACTTTTTCAATTCTTTTTCCTCTCTTAATTTGCAGTTTACAAAATGCACTGGAAACAGGACCGTCTCAAACCAGAGAAAGGACTTAAAATCGCCTGAATAAAGGTTTCATTAAAGATCAGATAAAAATAACAACGCTGAAGGAATGAGCACAAATCCCACTCGAAATCAGACAAATTCACTTTTAAAATATGTATTTTTCTCTTGAAATGATACAAAACAATCTGAAAAAAATGTTTGTTCCATCGACGATAAGAAGTTTTATCAAAGACTCGTCCAAACTTCTAATCTCTCAAGTCAAGTAGATTTAGGTCATTTCTTCCTTAATATTACTATTCTTTTCTCTGTGTATTAATGTGAATCCTGAAGCCAAGGGGAGATGAACTGATCTCAAATACGTCAAGTTACAGACTCTTATCCTTAAATATATGTTTATTTACATCTTATACTTATATCTCAAACAGATAAAAGGCCAAAGCAAACGTTTGGCTTCTTCAGGGTAAAGGGCGTGTCTCACCGGCCTGGAGACTAAGCTGGAGACTAGTCAGAGACTCGAGTTGCCGCTGGTCACGGAGATGTCTCTGAGACGTCCCCTGGAGTTAAGGTGAGTCTCCAGGTCTCGGTTAAAACAAATAGGTTTGATTTCAGCGGCGTCTCCACATGGTCTCTGTGGTCTCTGTGGAAACGTTGCGAATACTATTTGTTGTTCTCATGCAATGTCTCCGAGACCTAAGGAGATCTCTTTGAGACAAACAATGGCCGCTGGCTGCTCTGCTTTGCGACGACGACACTGGAGGCCACCATTGCTGTAGTACCTCCATATAGCCGCTAGTCTCCATTGGAATCCATTGCACTTTAGACACGTTAAAAACAACTTTAATGTCGGTGCCTAATTGTTTGGAACTGTCTACAGCTCGATATTCCTCCTGTGATTACGCTGGGTTAGACACAATCAGAGGCACCGGGCTGGTTATCGTAGGAAACATTTTACAAATCTCCTACTTAATGAGGGTCGGACTGTTAGCATTGGAGCTGCGCGAGCTACACATCACACAAGGGCGGAGTCTACAGTGAAGATCCCGCCCTTATGCCCTTATTAGGAACATGCTTCGTCAGAGCTGGAGAGGAGGAGTCTGTAAATCCGCCATGAATTCCCCCTCGAGCGTGGTCATTATGGTAAACGGGGAGTGAGGAGGAGGAGTCTATTCTTTTTAACAGTCTATGGAGACAAACAGTGACAAACATTCTTCGCAACACAGCTGCGAGAGACAGCAGAGACCTCTCAGAGACCACCTCTTATTTTATATTTAACTGCACATTTCCTGTCTATTTTGCACACCCTGAATGATCTTATTGAATGCCGAATGTAACAAGTGAATTTCTCTGTTGTGAGATCAATAAAAGGATTGTCTTATCTCAGAGTTTCCCCTGAAATCGAACCTGTTTGTTTTCACTGAGACGTCCCCTGGAAATGAGGTGAGTCTCCAGGGGACGTCTCAGAGACATCTCTCTCGTGTGTCTCTGACTAGTTTAGACTGCCAGGCTGCAGGTAAGTGTGTGTTATTAAGGGCCTGTCTCCCGTTAATAACACACACTTACCTGCAGCCTGTGCTCACGCAGTAAACTCATTTACATGTCAGGTTTGTGCCACTATAGAAACTCCGCACAGTCTCTGACGGTAAATCAGGAGCAACACGTCCACAAAACAGCACTTGCTCATTCGTTGTGCTTCTCTCTTTTTATCACCAGACTCAGTAATGTTAGAGCATCAGAACAGTCACATCAGGTAAAGGACATGGACCTACTGTACCTCCTCTGCTCCTCCTCCTCCTCTGCTCCTCCTCTGCTCCTCCTCCTCTGCTCCTCCTCCTCTGCTCCTCCTCTGCTCCTCTTCTGCTCCTCTTCTGCTTCAGCTCACCCTCTTCTCCGCTGCATCTCCTCAATAATTAATTCCAAAACATTCCATCGTCAGAAGAAATGCAAATGGAGTTTTGCTGGAGAAGAGCGTGTGGGCGAGTGCGGACCTGAGTTTATGCATAAACATCATTTACCTGCAGTGTTTGTTTCTCTGTCTGTTGTTGATGTCTTGAGATGTTTTTTCTTAAATTCATGCAGTTCTTATATTTGAAGAGTCTAGTGGCGCTAGGCTAGGGCAAGGCTAGTGCATGTCTATGGTATCAGTTAACCTGCATTAAAAACAGTCTGACCCACTCCACAGTGCACCTGAGGTAAATCACTTATACACCAGACTAACCATATAAATGTCTGTGTTAATAGAATCATTTAAAATATTTGAGCAGCATCAGCTTCGTGGCTG
Source organism: Neogobius melanostomus (assembly GCA_007210695.1). NCBI lineage: Eukaryota > Metazoa > Chordata > Actinopteri > Gobiiformes > Gobiidae > Neogobius > Neogobius melanostomus. Next base: position 493,753 of record VHKM01000533.1, on the reverse strand, counting down.
TAAGCTAACGCAGCGGCGGAGTGATCTGCGAGAAAATAGTCCCTCAGAATGCAGTAATTCATGTGATACAAGGTCAGTTATATTTCAAACATGATTCTATTCTTAGTGTGGAAGGGCCTTCATGGTCAAACATGGTCTGCTTAGGGAACCTAAATGACTTACAGTGGCCCTGACTCATTCATTTAACCTCTTTACTCGCACCTGAACCCAGGACATTTTCTGCAGTTGGGCTTCTTCTAAAGCATCGTCAAAACAGCAATGAAACGAGGATGAAAACGCAACAAAACGTGACAAATACAACAAAAAAGTGACGAGGCGATCTTAGCTTTCAAATGCTAAAATTGGCAACGAAACCATTGAAAGAGTCTATGAACAAACATTTCTTGGTGTAAAACTCGATCATAAAATCAGCTGGAAACCTCACATCATAAAAAGTAAAACTAAAGTTACAAAGATTTCAGCCATAATGAATAAATCTAAATATATCATTGATAACAAAGCTCTATATACTATATACTGTTCACTTATCCTTCCTCATTTAACATATTGTGTAGAGATCTGGGGAAATGTGTATAAAAGTATCTTGACCCATTGTTTAAAGTTCAGAAAAAGGCAATAAGAATAATCCATTTAGCTGGATACCGTGATCACACTAATCCATTATTCTTTAAATCAAAAACAATGAAATGTGAGGACCTTACTGAATTTAAGATGCTCAAATCATGTTCAAAGCCTCACAAAAGTCACTTCCTGAGAGTTTACAAAATATGTTCTGCAAACGAGAAGTCAAATACAACCTGAGAGATGAGATGAGCTTCGATAAACAAAACTCCAGAACAACTTTGAAAACCATGTGACCCCCAATTTAGACGCTAACATCAAACTCTGTAAAAACCCTGTACATTTTAAACAGCTTTACAAAGAGTCCATATTCCGCACACGAACAAACCTTGTAAGTGTTGTTGTATATTCTTTGCTGTTGTTTCTTTATTTTGCCGTATCACTGTTCTTTATTATTCACTGTTACTTTGCCTTACGTTCCCTTGTTTATGATTTGTCTATGATTTGTTAAATGTAAATGTTTATTGTTTTAATTTTGGGGTGGCCGTTTATAAGCCTTGGCTTCGGCCCCCTCCTTTTGAGCAGACTTACTGCTCAAATAAATAAATAAATTAAATAAAAAGAGGCGTATAGTATAGGCTCTCCAGTCGAGAAGCTTTTAGATCTGAAGCTGAAGAGGAAGGTGCTCGGTGAAGGCGGGGCTTAAGAGGTTAAACCCTTTTCAGTTTTTGTTGCCACAAATGGTCATTTTTTACGCGTGAAAATCGTATTTCCAAATGTTAGATAAAAGAAACCAGCCGTAGATCAGATACTGGTCACATCCGAGTCATTCCAGAAATACAAACTTGTTTTTGTGTTGATCTGTTAATGGTTTGATTGATTGATTGATTTTTTTATTTCGAGCTACACAACACAGGCACAAAAGCCAGAAAAAATATAATAAAAGAAAAATAATTAACATTCTAGCTCGAAAAGGAGTGGGAAGAAGACAGGCTTATTAACTCCCACCCCTGTTCATAAACTTAAATAATAATGTGGTTGCAACATAACACAGTTTAGTTCTTATTATCTTACAAAACGATTAACAATTAAGTTGGTTACATATTTACAGATGCAACAATGTATTATATTAAGTCACATTCATAGTATGTTACACTTTATAACAAGTGTATAATTTTGTTTCCTTTACCTATTTTATTACCATGTTGGTATTACTGTTATTCACCATCATCATTACAGCCCATATAACATTACTCTGTATCAAAGTGTTTGAATGATACATAACATACTCCACATTTATTCATGAAAGGTACAATAGTCACAGACTGATTGATGCTCATGATAACAAGATTAATCTTAATGATGTGTGTTAAAAAGGAGTCGGGGCTTTTCTTTTTCTTTCCTGTGTCTGGACCTGCTGCCAGAGGGGAGCAGCCCCGAGCAACAGGACCATCATTTGTTAAGTGTCCTATACTGTGCATTAAAAGAGACAAGATTTAGGAGTCTGCTGCCAGAAGAGGCTTTCCTTGAGCAGCCGGCCCCACATGTCTGCCCTATACTATGGGTTATGTTGAATGCGGAGTACATGGATATGTGCATGTTTTACTTCTAATAATTTAATTCCTTTGTATTACCATCAGCATCAATAGCAATACCGCGTTCTGAATCTATTAAGTTTGATTCTAAGAATAATATATAGATTGTTAGGTATTAATCCTGGGCTGTTAAAATAATGATGATAATAAAACAACAGCAATAGCATAACAATTACAATTACCCCTCCTAATCAATGGTGATCGCTGAAGCTCAGAGGAGGGACGAGTGGTCAAAAGAACCAGGGCAGTGAGGCGCTCGAACGCAGCAGCAGTGTGGACGTTTAGCCGTGAACACTGAAGGAAAGTGCAGACTCTTTGATTCCTCTCTGCTCCTCCCAGCCCTGTGTCTCCGCTTTAAATATTCCAGAGTAAAGACGGCTCTGGGGCTGAAGCGCTCCTTTGAAATTCCTTTGAACGAATCGTCATATTTTATTTGAACAGAGAGACGGGTACTTGAAAGAACGGACCAAAGCTGCTCGTTTTGTGACTGGTCGAGGAGACGATCTAAAGTCTTTCAGAAACGTGCAGAATGTCCTCTCTCTTCTCTGCGATGTCTTGTATGTTTATGTGTTTGTAAAAGCCCCGTCTGTGGACAAGTGCTGCAAATGAGCGTTTGCCATAAGCTCCAGGGTGTGTCTTGATCTGTCTATGTCAAATAAACCAAATGAATTAAATAAAGCCAAGGAGGAATGAGTTCTCTCACATGGAGGATCAAGTTCACGATGGATTTTGACTTCAGAGGCTGCATTCACATGACGTCACCACATTCTAAAGAGCCTATGGAAACTGAGACGGAGCAGCTGAAAGTTCCATGGAGGTAACTATATAAGAGACATAAAGATCCAGCTTTCAAACCCCCGATACTGGGGTTTGAGTATCTGCCGATATCCGATATGAACCGATACCAAGAGACTTTCTGTGTGAGATCAATACAGTCTGATCTTTTCTTGCAAACGGGACGTTTCAGTTTCAGTTAACAATTAATAAACTGTAATGGAAAAACATTGGCCTCTCCTGGAGCCGCCACACTCTTAAAACAGATGTGTTAAATTTTAACACAATTTCTGTGTTAAGGCTCATTAACACATGTTGTGTTAATATTAACACATGTTGTGTTGGTGTTGAAATTTCTGTGTAAAAATGAAATTACACAAAATAACACATCTCGTGTTAAATTATTATCCAATCACGTTGCACATTTACAATAACACACTGCATGTGTTAAACTGTTGTCCAATCACGGAGCGGGACACGCGCTGCTTGAATCTTCAGCTCGAGCTGACATTTTCCCTGACCAGGAGCAGAAAGGAGCGCCAAGTCAACACTTACAAGGTAAGCGAGCAGTACTTGTTCATATTTCACATTTTCCGAAAACTGTTTTCTTTATGTCGTCAGTTTGCCATTCGCGGTAGAAGTTGTTTCTTTGGTAAAAGCAAGTCAACCGTAACATATGCTAGCTAGCTTCCTCCGGATACAGTGACTGAGCCTGGCTGCTATAAACCAAACGCAGAGTCTGTGACATAAAACTTTGGCCGCATTGAACGTTATTATCTTCGCCTCCGCGGGCTGAAGCGAGACCGCAGACATGTGTGCAGGTGCGGGGCAGCAGCCTCCTCTGTCACCGCCTCACACGCCTCCGCCCCGGGCTGACTGCACTCTCCTTCTGCCCCCGCTCCTGGCCGAAGTGCGGACAACAGTCTGAGCAGATTAAGATAGGAGCTCTTGGCACTTATTATGAAGGCACATCGGAGATTATAGAATTTACATTAATATTAAATCAACACTGCCACAAAACTCTGGTAAAATCATTATCTAAAGATTGATTGTGAAATGTGTGCCATAAATATGCTAAAGTAGGGAAAGCAGTTATGAAAATTAAACTTAAAAAGTTACATAGGCTGACATTTTTCCCTCACTAAAAACAATTTCTTCTCTTACAGATTGTAAAATGGAGGCCTGAGTGTGACGTCAACAGGTATATGCTCTGTAAATAATTTAAATGAGATGGTCATAAAATAAACCCATGTATATTGTCTGAATATGTCCTGTATTACCTAATCTGTCCAATGTGTATTGCAGTTGCATTTAGTCTGTACTATGTACCTGTATTGCAGATTCATAAACAGTACCAGTCGTCAGAATAACAAGCCTCCAGTGGGACCTTCTCTGTTGATGACCCTAATACAAGAGGGGAGTTGTCATCAGGAGATCATGGTGAACTATTTTTTTGTGATACAGTCAAATAAGAATTCAGACCATGCTTGATATGTGAGCTTTTCTTATTCTTTGCTCTTTCCCAGCCATCCTTCAAAAATCCAAAAAGATGATACTGTAACTTCCACTTCAAGATGGATTTGGTGAGTATGAACTCTCCGAAACTTCTAACATTCTGTAAACCTATCTCACAATTGAATTTTGTCTTATGTGTTTTCGTAGAGTCGTGTTCCTCCTGAGCTCTTCAGCATTGACCTACTACCTCTGCATCAGGGCGTGCTGATGGATCACTCGCTGTGCAGAAGTTGCTCCAAATGGTGAGATTGAGTTTTACTATTCATTTCTGAATATTTGTGGAGTCTTTGTGAAACATTTAAACATAATTTGCTTCTGTATCAGTTGTACAATATAAAGAAATATTTATAATGTGTTAACTTCATAAGTATTCAAATGTTAATGTATTGTGTCTTTGCTCAGACTGGAAAAAGCATTAAAAGCCCTTTTGGAAAAATACCGAGAGGCAACCAACCAGCAGCCCAGCCCAGGACAACCCAACAGCCCAGGACCTCTCCCAACAGCCCAGGACCTCTCCCAACAGCCCAGGACCTCTCCCAACAGCCCAGGACCTATCCCAACAGCAGAAGACATCCCAACAGCAGAGGACATCCCAACAGCAGAGGACTTACCAGCACCACTGCACTGAGCAGCACCAAAGCACAGAACAACAGTCATCATCCAAACGAGTGATGAGTACCAAAGACTGTTCTAAATGTGCTGTGTTTGTAATCTGAACCATTTAAGTTTAGTGTTAAATTATGATTGTGTAGTATGTAAGTCGGACTTGGCCAACTAGCCTAATCTTTAGATTTCATTTTCGATTGACAAGAGTTAATGGATCAGTGTCTAACACATAACTTAGATGCAAAATCACATCACAATTAGACAACAACAACAACTTAAAACAAACTACATTGTGGCTGTGAACATCCCTATTTTTTTTTGGTAACATTTGGCACAATGCTATTGACTTTAGTATGGTGTACTGTAAACTTAAGGACTATGGTAAACCTGAAAAATGCAATTTTAAAAACTCAATGTTTTTTCAAACATCCTCCATGTTTCAAACCAACTGTAGAGATTCTTTTATGTTTTCACATCTGTGATTTGCTAATACATAATAAATAAGAATTACTTTTAATTATATTGTTTGTGATTATTGTAGTGTAATTCCTGCATGTATAATATTCATTTTAGGGGTAAAATACAATGAAATACAAATAACACACTTTTTAACACAAAATGTGTTAAAAAATGCACATCCCTGTGTCTAGTTAAGGACAACACAACATGTGTTGTTTTCAACACATCTGTTTTAAGAGTGCACCTTAACGTGGTGGAGGGTTTGACCTGAATGATCCTGGAGCTCTGTTTCGGGGGCTTCGTGCCCCTGGTAGGGTCTCCCATGGCAAACAGGTCCTAGGTGACGGGTCAGACAAAGAGCGGTTCAGAAGCCCCTTATGAGAGACCAACAGGCCCGGTTAGAACCATGAGGCCGTCCTTCTGTGGACCCACCACCTGCAGGAGGCGCTATAGGGGCTGGTGCAGCTCCAACAGCTGCCCCCATGACCCGGCAACGGACAAGAGGAAGAAAATGGATGGATGTAAAAACATTGGCGATAATGGTGCAGAGCAGTTTTAAGCGCAGAGACCGGAGCACTGGACTAATATGGTCGTATTTCCTGAGCTGCAGCGTTCTGGTCAAAAGACCAAGAGCCGAATCCCCAGATCAGAATCAGAATAGTATTTATTGCCATTGTTGGAACAGGTTCACAAACTAGGACTTTTTCTCAGTACAATCGTGATAAAATAAGCTATAAAACTTTAAAGCTATAAGGCTTTAGGGGCGTGCATAAAGATTAAATAAATAAATAATAAAAAATTAAGGTAAAATATGATAAAGACGACAATAATTGACATAGAACAACAGTGGGATTGTATTCTCAGATGTGCAGGTGTATTAAGTAACAGCAGCTGATCTAAGTGTAGAGCAAATGACTGGAACAGGTTATTATGTTCATGAGTCTGATGGACCGTAGCCTCCTGCCTGAGGGAGGGGGGTGAACAGTCCGTGTCCAGGGTGAGAAGGGTCAGCTGTGATCTGACCCACACACTTCCAGGTCCTGGAGAGATGGAGCTCACAGCCAATCACCTTCTCAGCAGAGGATGGACCACACGGTGATGGAGGAGGTGAGGATGGACCACACGGTGATGGAGGAGGAGGTGAGGATGGACCACACGGTGATGGAGGAGGTGAGGATGGACCACACGGTGATGGAGGAGGTGAGGATGGACCACACGGTGGAGGAGGTGAGGATGACCACACGGTGATGGAGGAGGTGAGGATGGACCACACGGTGATGGAGGAGGTGAGGATGGACCACACGGTGATGGAGGAGTGGAGGTGAGGAGGACTTGATGATGGCCGTGTAGAACTGCACCAGCATCTTGGTCGGCAGTTTAAGTTTCCTCAGCTGCCGCAGGAAGAACATCCTCTGCTGGGCCTTCTTGATGAGGGAGCAGATGGTCGGCTCCCATCTGAGCTCCTGGGTGATGGTGAAGGAGTCCATGATGGAGATAGGGGTGGGAGAGTCTGTCAGGGGGGGGCTGTGTCTTTCCTGAAGTCCACGATCATCTCCACTGTCTTCTGGGCGTTCAGCTCCAGCTCATCACCGTCCCAGATGAGCCCGATGAGGGTGGTGTGATCAGTTTAACGGACTGGTGACTGGAGGTGCAGCAGTTTGTGTACAGGAGAAGAGCCAGGGGTAAAGTACACAGCCCCGAGGAGTCCCAGTGTTCGTAGTCGAGTGTCCGAGACGATCTTCCCCAGCCGCACGTGCTGACTCTGGTCCTTCAGGAAGTCAGTGATCCAAAGAGTAGAAGATCTTTATTTATAAAGTGTTTCACATGAGACAGTTTGACATTCACTCCTCTGACCACCACTCTGGCCTATTGTACATGTTTTTAGTGCTGGGGAAACCGGATGAAACCTCCGCAGACACGGGGAGAACATGCAAACTGCACACAGAAAGGCCCCGTCCAGGTGGGAATCGAACCCGGGACCTTCTTACTGTGAAGCACGAGCGCTAACCACTGTGCCACAGTTGTAGTTTTTCACATTTTTTAGTACTTTAACCTCTTAACCCGAGCACATAAAAGCTTAAAACAAAACTAAAAACGCTCTGAAACGAATGTGACAAAAACACGACAATAAAGCAACGAAAAAGCACAATAAGTGAAGAAACAGAGATGAAAACATGACAAAAAAAGTTAGGATCACTTTTATAGGTCTTAGCTTTCAAATGAGGCATTACACTGTCGTTCAGCCGGGGGAAAGAGGTTAATAAAAGCAAAAACACGGCTACACTTACTCCACTGAAACTGCATTTATTCAGACGTTTCGATCCAAATGGAGGAAGCTGAATGAGGGCCTGAGGTTTCTATTACGATTCTAAGGAAGTGCTTTATTTGTCATTGCTCACACAACGACATCGTGTTCAGGTGTTAGTCCTGAGCCGCTGTGGGCCGACCTGAGCAGCATGGTTTTGGAGGTCGGGGAAACTCCTCTGAAACTGGGTTTGTCCCTGTGTCAGAGCGTGGTGTCCTGCACTGGTCAGCTCCTCCTCCTCCTTTACTCTCTTCACACTGGATTATTTAACCTGCTGCTGACTTCATTCATATGTTTGATGAACCTACAGACCCCCCACTACATCCGAGGGCATTTTCTCCAGTTCGGCTTTACCCAAATCTAAAGCTCCTTATAGCCTATAAGCCAGCGTGACGCCCCAAAACTAATGCTCCATCCGAAACCAGTAAATTGGTAGGAGGTCTTACGCCAAACCGGATGTGCGTCAGCGTCCGCCATGATAAGATGCGTCCGAATTGGGCTTTCAGTTAGGAAGGAGTTAGGGAAAGGAGCCTCAATGCTAACTATCATAGCCACTTTAGCATAGGGACCTCTGATGCTAACTATCATAGCCACTTTAGCATAGGACCTCTGATGCTAACTATCATAGCCACTTTAGCATAGGGACCTCTGATGCTAACTATCATAGCCACTTTAGCATAGGGACCTCTGATGCTAACTATCATAGCCACTTTAGCATAGGGACCTCTGATGCTAACTATCATAGCCACTTTAGCATAGGTACCTCTGATGCTAACTATCATAGCCACTTTAGCATAGGGACCACTGATGCTAACTATCATAGCCACTTTAGCATAGGGACCTCTGATGCTAACTCACTGGCGATTAAGAGCTATGTGCCATCCCATAAGCCACTGCGCCACATGCCCCACCCCCCCTCGCCCCCACCCTCGAGTGATTCTTCATGCGCAACCACTGTTGATTGACAGGTGCACAATTCATTAAAATATATATATAAGAGATTTTGCACAAGCCAAACTTTATAAAAGTGACAAATACATGTTGTCGTCCCCACAGCTCAGTCACATGGTTTTAAAGAGCCTCCTCAGTAAATGGCCTAAATGAAGCAGTTTGTGCTTTTGCTTCATTTAGTAGAAACTTAAGCCACATGGCTAATTTGCATACTGTAGCTTTATGAAACAGCTGTTGAGATAAAATAAGGCTAAAGGATTTTTTCTCCTTAAATGTCTTTATTTGGACATTATGTTGTTGTTGGACAATATACAGTAGGGGGCGCTATGTGCTTTTGTTTGGCCTGCACTGAACTTTAAAGAAGAAGAAGAACAGCTGTTGGTGATGTCACTTCCCCTTCCCCTGGGTAAGGACGGTGGAATTGGGCAAATGCTGCTGAAGCTCTAGTTCACTAACTGCATAGAGATCTAACAGCTGAGCCCATGAAAGGCTAAGGATCAGGAGCTAGTGTTAGCACTTAGAGGCTATTATTGAAGGGTTTTGGATGCAGCATAAGACCGACAAAACTGATCGTGACTTTTTGTTGTTGAGTTGTCGCCGCATTTATGTCACATTTTTGAAACGTTTTTGTCGCGTTTTTGTATTTTCTATGTCATGTTTTGTTGTTTTTTTGACACATTTTTTTGACGCACTTTTCATTATGTTTTTGTCGCTTTTCTCAGAAGCTTTTAGATTTGTGTAATGCCAAACTGGAGAAAATGTGAGGGGGGTTCTTCAGAGCGCAGCCTCGTGGCGCAAAGGTCTTTTTTCACAAGTGTCAGCTTCTGTTCCACTAGAAAAACACGGGGGCCTCACTCTCCCCCCTCTCCTTGATCTCGTTCCCCTCCCCTCTCCTTGCCCCGCCCCCTCAGCTCCTCCCCTCTCCCCTCAGAGCAGCATCCCTCTCTCCCTCTCTCTCCCTCCGCAGTGTCTCGCAGCCGCAGCGGTAACAGGATCAGACTCTTCGGCTTTAGGATTGTTCTTGCTCCATCATGGCTTTGCTCCGCAGAGGACTCCTCCTGCTGCTCCTGCTCCACAGCGGTGAGTGCAAACTTTAGTCTCTTCTCCTCCTCGGGCCGCGGCGGAGTCCCGGCTGCAGGCACGGGGCGCTGAGCTCGTTACTCAGATGCGCACGGCCAAGTTTGAGAAGAATCCTTATAAATATAAATACTCTCCTCTGCAGGCGGTTGTGCACGCGCTCTGTACCGATGGGCTAGTGTGAGCTGGAGTAACTATTATGTGTTTTTGTATTACCATAAATCCTAAATACTTGTTGATTTTCAGAACAGAAAGAAAATGCCTCTGAAATGTGATTCACAGGAAACTGTTGAATCGAATCAAAACTAAAAGTCCAGTGTAAATAGTAAATGTGTCTAAAGGATTCATAGAAACCGGGAGCTGTCGGTGCACGATAATGAAACAGTCTGTGTAGGCTCTCAGTCGTACAGGAGTTATCCACGTTAGATGAAGGTTCTTGAGTCATCGTTGTTCATCAGCGACACTGACGAAGCCTTTTGGATGAGCGGCGAAACGTTCAACGCTTGTTTCACTTCATATGTTCCACTGGATCCACATTGAAGGCTTTAAAAATGAGGCTGAAATGAAACTAAATGAGGAAAATTGTGACTGAAACTGATCTTTTGCACATTGTTGTTTTGTTTTCTGCAAAACAATATGTAAATCTCAGTCAGGTGGAAGATATTTAGCCGAGTCGGGGAAAGCTGCAGACCCGGAGCCGAGACAGATAGTGCGCCCTCTGCTGGATAAGGCGGATCTAGACCGATCAGCTTTTAGGAAGGTTGATGTTGATTGATATGTTGCTCTACTTCACACGTGAGGAGTTAATGGGCTGAGTTATTTAAATTTTTTTATGAAACAAACAAAATTCTTATGATTTTCTTATCTGTTGATTAATAAAGAAAACATAACTTTGAGCAGCATACAAATTGCTTGTTATTTTTGTTCCTAAACGATCCTAATCTTAACCTAACCCTAAACCTAACAACCCTAACCTTAACCGTAATCTTAAAGAGGGGTATTATGCTTTTTTCAATCACATAGCACCAGTCTATAGCATACTACAATGATGACGTAACCTTCTGTTGGTCTGTATATGCAGTAAATTAAAATAACTGCCTTGAATAAAATTGCTTTCTCAAAATGGCTGTACTGAACGTCTTGAAATAGGCCTCTGTCTCTTTAAGAAGCTTTCCGACACGCCCCCTTCAGCACACTGCTGTGGCATCTAAACAACACTACTGTGCGGGGAGGGGCTCTGCTGAGCTGAGGAGCAGTGGTTGGTGGCTTGGCTGGTGACGAAAGGTCCAGAGGCGTCTCCAGGAGGTGGGGGCGTTCCTAGGAGGACTGAGGCATAGCTACACCTAAAATGGCTGCCGTCTAAGTTTTTACTGATTACTCAAAAATATGTGAATGAGCCAAGGCAACACTCCAGGCATGTGTTTAATGAGGGAATGACATAATAACATGATATAAAGCTTGAAAAAGTCCATTTTACATAATACCTCCCCTTTAACAAATAATACCATCGTGGATCTGCTCCTACCAGCAGAGGGCGCACTATCACGGCAGATCCGCCTCACCGTCGTGGATCTGTCTGCTCTGCCGTACTATTCCGTGTCCATTCCACGCAGTGAAGTTAGTCTGGTCACGCAGCAGGTGGAGCAGTTTGAAGGGGCGGGCCTAACGAGCACAGATCAGTGAAATAAACCAATCAGGACGTGACGAGAGCTGGAGTCCAACTCACGAAATATGAACTGAAGATAAACTGACGTGAGACTCCTTCATCCATGATCAGGTTTGGCTAAGAACTTCTGCTCGTGTCACTGTTGACTGAACCACAACAGTGACATCACCTCGTCAGTTCTCTGTGACGGGATTGGTTCGGCCTCAGACCCACCTTCTTTCATGCAGAGAAGAAGTGGGCGTGGTTTACGAGGCTAGAAGACATTGTGGCTTCGTTTGATCAGGATATTGCATCACTGACTGCTGTGTTATGATATTTTTGTTGAGTCGAGTTCACCTGGAGAGACACAGTTTTGGAAAGAAATGTCCAAATGTTTTGCCTGATGATTATTTGGAAGTGACTGGATTCACAAACCCATTCATCTCATTCATCTTATTCATCTCATTCATCTTATTCATCTTATTCTGAATCGTCTCCACTTTCTGCCTTTCGGAGACAGTCATGTGACCTGAGTTCATCTGTGCTGAGAGAGAAGACACTGGACTTCGGGACAGTGTTTGTTTTATGTGGAAAAGTGCAGGAGTTAAAGAGACATTAACCAGAAACCGAGTCTCGTGATCGTCGAGTTGGTCGAGCGAAGTCGGGGGTTCGAATCCCAGCAGGTGCACACTGTCGTTGTGTCCTTGGGCAAGACACTTCACCCACCTCGCCTCCAGTGTCTGTGCACGCTGATGTATAGGGTGGGAACCTCTGGGTACCTCACGATTCGATACGATATGTGATACATGGCTCACGATAACGATTATCTCAGGATACGCCGATACTGCGATAATCGATATATTGCACAAAAATAACCTGCGATACATCACGATTTAAAAAAAAACATGCTACTTTTAACCTTTATTTGAACATACTACATATTATTCATCATTTACATTTCTTTTCATGTGCTTTGTACCACTTTTATAAATGATCCCTGACTTACTCACTGAAAATGGGTCATGGATCTGTCAGTGACTTCATTTACATTTAAATAAACAAGAAACCACAGTCCTGTTTAAAAAGGAATAAAGCAACCCCAGATTAATCTTCTTTATAATTATAAAAACTATCATTAAAAGTAATGTATTTGTGTGACAGTGTTTGGTCCAAGTGCTTAAAACTGTAGTGCTGCCCCCTGCTGGTCTGACTGAATTATTGATCATTGTCGGCCTCTATTGACTGTGAAAACGGTGAACTGCTGCCTCATTAATATGCATAAAGTTGCTCATTAATATGCATGACGTCACCAAAAGTATCGATATCGGAATAAAAAGTATCGGTTTCGTATCGTCCCGCAAAATATCGTATGTATGCATGAGAGTGAATGGGTGAGTGGATCCTTGTTGTAAAGTGAGCCTGATGAAGGTTGAAAAGTGCTGTATAAGTTTTCATTCACCATTTATTTACCACAATATGATTCCATTTTAAACCATGTACGATGTTGTGGTGATTTGGTGTTGGAGAGTTGACGATAAACGCTTTGTGATAATATGTGGATGAAGAACCATGAAAAGTGAAACCAAATCGTCCTGACCGTGACAATACGAATGTCCGACTCTTTCCCGAAACAGAAGCGGCCGCCGCAGTGAGTTAATAAACGGGTTAATTACCGAGTCCTGGAGCAGAAATGTTTTCAGTCTGTAAATACAGGATGACGGCGTGTGACTCCAGACCAGAACAAAGCTGTGCCAAACCGCAGCGGTTCAGTCTCCGAGCAGTCCGTCTGCAGAGCGCTTTTCCAGGACGAGCCTCCCACGCACACACATACATACACACACATACACACACATACACACACACACATACACACATACACACACACACATACACACACATACACACGCACACACACACACACTTGCCAAACTGTTTTTCTTTGTCTTTTGGGGAAGGAAGGCTGTACATTTCTATAGGGTCTCCTGGTTCTGTAAAGGCTTCAGTCTTAATAACGCTCTGAGCAGGAAAACCTTTGTAAATGAAGATCAGAATCAGAAATGCTTTACTGATCTCGAAGGGAAATAGTTCGCTCACAAGGACCACAACCTCAGATAAAGAGGGGTATTATGCTTTTTCAATCACATAGCACCAGTCTATAGCATACTACAATGATGACGTAACCTTCTGTTGGTCTGTATATGCAGTAAATTAAAATAACTGCCTTGAATAAAATTGCTCTCTCAAAATGGCTGTACTGAACGTCTTGAAATAGGCCTCTGTCTCTTTAAGAAGCTTTCCGACACGCCCCCTTCAGCACACTGCTGTGGCATCTAAACAACACTACTGTGCGGGGAGGGGGCTCTGCTGAGCTGAGGAGCAGTGGTTGGTGGCTTGGCTGGTGACGAAAGGTCCAGAGGCGTCTCCAGGAGGTGGGGCGTTCTAGGAGGACTGAGGCATAGCTACACCTAAAATGGCTGCCGTCTAAGTTATTACTGATTACTCAAAAATATGTGAATGAGCCAAGGCAACACTCCAGGCATGTGTTTAATGAGGGAATGACATAACATGATATAAAGCTTGAAAAAGTCCATTTCACATAATACCCCCCTTTAAATAGTCTGCTGGCCAGAAGGGGCGTGGGTGAGGTTTGGTCCCGCTCTCGAAACTTCAGATAACTGCTTTATCTCCATTTATTGCTACGACAGATGAACTCCTCGGTCCAGTGCGAAGACGCTCAGAGTTACAACTCGGGGTTTGGGGACCGCTTTGTGTGGGGCAGGTCGGGGTGTTTGTTGCACAGTTAACCTTTATCAAATCCAAATAGAGGTCGGTGCTGGCGCAGTGACCGGACCTCAAGGCCAAGGAAACTTTATTTATATCGCGCATTTTGTAAGCAATTCAACTCAAGGGCCTGAGGTTTGTTTGTTTTTTCGCTCCTTGTGCCGCCGTCGACATGTTCTCCAGTCAGAACGATCGAGCCTCTGAAGTGTCTGCAGGAGAATCATGTTTGCAGTCGATGGAGGATCAGTGGAGCTCCACTTCTCCACAGGGAATGACGTCACCGCCGCAGTTTCTGTGAGGGGAGGGGCTTTCTCTGAGGGGAGGGGCTTTCTCCTCCTCCTGCTGTGTTTAGAGAAAGATACTCTGCCCCTTCCCCATCACCAGCTTTTATTTCTTTATAGCTTAATCATTATTATATGTATTTCCCATGTTTCTATATAAAACTATTAATTAAATTGTATTTTAAAGAGTGGATATTGTTTTGGGTTTACAGAGAAGCTGCTAGACATTTTTGAAGTGACCTCAAAAGACAAATTGCAAAGGTTTAACATAAAAAATATAGGGCTATATTTTAGTATAAGAGGCTATATACTTTATTTCACTTTGCTTTTACATATTTTATTGTTGTGAAGGTTTATCTAAATAAATCCACAAGTGTAAGCTCTCAAATACTTTTTGAATGTTGTTCCTATCTGCTACAGAGGCTACAGAGAAATCAATCATTTAGTCGGCGTTGACACAATTGCTGAATACTTCAGGAACTTCAGGTTTTCTGAACTTTCTGGAACTTCAGGTTTTCTGGGTCTTTTCTGAAATCGCCCACAGGTTTTACAGGCCTTTTTTCCAGGCGCTTCAGGCCTAAATAGGTTAAACCACTTCTAATTGTAACGTCTTTACAGCAGGTTTTGGACGTAAATATGAGGCGGATTTGATTTTGAAGATGGAGAGAGTTCCACGTTTATTAGAGAAGATTCAAACTAGGGATGTTTTTTCTCTTAACTTGCCTCTTTAGATTCTTTCTACTTCTGAAGCTGAAATGTAATAAATGAGTAACGTGATGTTGAACAGCAGTTTTAGAAGTTTATCTGCAGCTCAAAGCTCAAGTGCATGAAAAATATACTACAATATATATACAGTGTTAAATAGCAAATTGATTTAGGCTTTTTGTCTAAATGGTGCAGCTTTATAGATGCCTGTGTTATTATGTGCATGTAACCTTTACTGTTGTGACTTTTGGCTGAAGCTAATTAGCATTTCCCATTAACCCTTCGTACATCAGGGCTGAATAGATGATTAACCGTGTCATTGATCATGTGTTCATCATGTCACTCGTTACAGGAGTGAGTCCAGTTTAAAGTCTGTCTGTGTCAGTGGGACGGCACTGACCCGCGGCCCACACTCCGCCTCCTAATTGGGTTAGATCCGTCTAATCCCGGCCCCTCTGTCGCAGCGAGGCACAAAGCTGTCTGTTTTAGGATTAGTCCGAGGGTCTCCAGGGTCCTCGTCACTGCAGCTCCAGAGCTCACGGAGCGGCAGGACGAGATGTTCCAAGAGTCTGTGCACTTGGAAACGAAGTTCAATGGGGGTCAGCAACACTTGTGTATCTGCTGCTGTGACTGACTGTGACTGACTCTGTAGGTTCTGTAGTGAGTGTTGTTGTAATTCAGTCCTCCCTGAGTCACTGTGGGATCTCCCCAGATCACATCACCATCAGGGAGGTGTCAGTGTGAAACCAGAGCCTCCAGGAAACCACCAACCAACCCAACGTGGAGACACTTCAGCGAGTGTGAGAGAGAAGTCCATTGGCTTTGAAAGAAATGAGCAAACAGAAAATCCACATGTTGATCCAACGTTTATCCACCTGTTTTGGGGATAACGTCCATATTGTAGTAGTTTCAGTTGGAAATGTTGAACTGCTGCTCCTCTGAATGCAGCCGGTTTAATCCAAGGAGCTCGTGTTGTATCTGCAGCAGAAAGACGGTCATCTTTAATCAAACGGACAGAAGACCTGGCTCTGCGCCAAACACACTCAGCCCATTTCATTAGGGAGAGTGAGGGGGAGAGAGGGGGGAGAGGAGAGAGAGGGGAGAGAGGGGAGAGAGGGGAGAGAGGGGAGAGAGAGGGGGAGAGAGGGGAGAGAGAGGAGAGAGAGAGGGGAGAGAGAGGGGAGAGAGAGGGGGAGAGAGGGGAGAGAGAGGAGAGAGAGGGGAGAGAGGGGGAGAGAGGGGGGAGAGAGGGGAGAGAGAGGGAGAGAGAGGGGGAGAGAGGGGAGAGAGAGGGAGAGAGAGGGGAGAGAGAGGGAGAGAGAGAGGGGAGAGAGAGGGGAGAGAGAGGGGAGAGAGAGGAGAGAGAGGGGAGAGAGGGGAGAGAGAGGGGAGAGAGAGGGGAGAGAGAGGGGGAGAGGAGGGGAGAGAGAGGAGAGAGAGAGGGGGAGAGAGGGGGAGAGAGGGAGAGGGGGGAGAGAGGGGAGAGAGAGGGGGAGAGAGGGAGAGAGGGGGAGAGAGGGGGAGAGAGAGGGGGAGAGAGGGGAGAGAGAGGGGGAGAGAGGGGAGAGAGAGGGGAGAGAGAGGGGAGAGAGAGGGAGAGAGAGGGGAGAGGGGGAGAGAGGGGGAGAGAGGAGGGGGAGAGGAAGAGGGGAGAGAGGGGAGAGAGGGGGGAGAGGATAGAGGGGAGAGAGGGGGAGAGAGGGGGGAGAGGATAGAGGGGAGAGAGGGGAGAGAGGGGGGAGAGGATAGAGGGGAGAGAGGGGAGAGAGGGGGGAGAGGATAGAGGGAGAGAGGGGGAGAGAGGGGGAGAGAGGGGGAGAGAGGGGAGAGAGAGGGGAGAGAGGGGGGAGAGGGAGAGAGGGGAGAGAGGGGGGAGAGGGAGAGAGGGGAGAGAGGGGGAGAGGAGAGAGGGGAGAGAGGGGAGAGAGGGGGGGAGAGGAGAGAGGGAGAGAGGGGAGAGAGGGGAGAGAGGGGGAGAGGATAGAGGGGAGAGGGAGAGAGGGGGAGAGGAAGAGGGGAGAGAGGGGAGAGAGGGGGTGAGAGGATAGAGGGAGAGAGGGGAGAGAGGGGGAGAGGGGAGAGAGGGGAGAGAGGGGAGAGAGGGGAGAGAGGGAGAGAGGGGAGAGGGGGAGAGAGGGGAGAGAGAGGGGAGAGAGAGGGAGAGAGGGGGGGGAGAGGATAGAGGGGAGAGAGGGGAGAGAGGGGGGAGAGGGGAGAGAGGGAGAGAGGATAGAGGGGGAGAGGGGAGAGAGAGGGGAGAGAGAGGGGAGAGAGGGAGAGAGGGGGGGGAGAGGGAGAGAGGGGAGAGAGGGTAGGAGAGGGGAGAGAGAGGATAGAGGGGAGAGAGGGGAGAGAGGGGGGGAGAGGAGAGAGGGGAGAGGGGGAGAGAGAGGGGAGAGAGAGGGAGAGAGAGGGAGAGACAGTAGAGCTTCTGCTTCTGCCGGTGTCTGAAGAGCATTTGTACTTATGGCCAATACAGATGAATCTTTAGGGAAAATAGATTCCCTCAGTGAACAGATTGTGTTGACTGAGCACATTCTAAACCGGCACAAAATCAATCGCTGGAATTAAGAATATTTGATGTTAGTTTATGTGATTCTAACCTGCCAATATAATAAAAAATCATTCAGTTGAATAAAGGATATAGTTGTGCTCAAAGTTACATTCTCTGGCAGAATGTTTGATTTTTTGACTATTTTTCAAAGAATAAAAGGTAACACTAAACATTTGTTTTCACTCATAGTTAGTGTTTGTGTGAAGCCATTTATGGTCAAACAACTGAGTTCACTATTTTTAAATCATAATGAAAAAGAAAATACCAAAATGACCCTGATCTAAAGTTTACACTCTGCAGCTTTAACATCAGTGAAGCTCTGAGTCTCTGTGGTCGTTATGGAGAAGGTTCTGTTTATAATCTAATGATAAGGCGGCCCGTTCTTCTTAAAGCCTCCAGTTCCTGAAAGTTCCTGAAAGTTCCTGGTCTGTTTTGCATGAACTGCAGGTTTGAGATCTCCCCACAGTGGTTCAATAATATTAAGGTCAGACTGAGATGGAACTAATGGGACCTCCTTCACTTTAATCTGCTGGAGCCACATCAGAAACACCTCCATGTTTCACAGGAGGGATGGTGACCTGACCTTTTTTGTTGTCAACAAGACCAATGATGAAAAGTTCTCCGCTACAGCAGCAGAAACACGACTGTGGAGACTTTAAACACAGTGGCGGAGCCGGGGGGTTGGTACAAGTCCTTGTCACCCGTATTGCCACCTGGAGAACCCGACTGTTATATATTTGTTCTGCTTTTTCACGCGTTAGTGAAACTGCAGAGTGCCAGTGGCTCCTCCATAGATTAGTGTTAAGGCTTATTTACGACTTTTGACGTGTGAAACAAGCGGCGCTGGGCAGGTGGAGACAGGCCTGTGGTGGATTATGAAAAAGAAGTTTTGCCAAATGGAGCAAATGATCGATCAGACGAGTAAGAATCATAAAGAGGTGAAGAGCAGCAAGTTCTACAGCTGATGCCCAGAAGATCGAGTGCACGGGGAGTGTAGTGTTTGATTATCCTGTGGAGTAAAGTGAATGACAGACTCCTTTAGTGCGTGTTTGTTGCTTTTGTGTTTGTTGCTTTTGTGTTTGTTAGGCCCGAGCGCCATCAGGGCTGGCGAAGGGGCTCTTGTAATCGTATAGAGTGCGCGGAGCGAAGCGGAGCGCACTCCCCCAAAGTGCGCCGAGCGCACAAAACAAGCGCGAAGCGCTCGCCTCCTCTCAAACATGCACTAACGCACTCCTCTTGTCGTGCACGTTCCGTGCACGTGCACATGTATCAGAAAACGAACATTGTAATTGTACAGAGCCCATAAAATCAATGGGCGACTGAGAGCCCTCTACCATGAGGTAGGAATGCGCAAGCGCTTTCCGAAAATATATAGTTTATGGTACCCGCATAAGCAGGAACATTGTTTTCGTATGGGAAAATTATTCTTTCTTTCTTTCTTTCTTCTTTCTTTCTTTCTTTCTTTCTTTCTTTCTTTCTTTCTTTTGCACCGTCGCAATTTTCACACAGTGAACATCGACGAAAAGTCACAGATTTTGGCCCAAAATTCAAACCTGATCCGACGCAACTTTTGACTATTTCCAAATTTTGAATTTCAAAATAGTGGCGCGATAGTTAAAAATGTTAAAAAAAATAACATTGCGAGATAGGACTTGGCCAAAAATGAAGTTTGTCGTAGAATCATAAAAATCGGTACAGACGTGCATCATGACAAGTTGAGCAAAAAATATTATTACGGCAACGCCGTCCGCCATATTGGGTGTCGGCCATTTAAGATGAAAGGCCGCGAAGCGGGAATCCGCCTTTATTTTTCACTTTGTACAAAATCTATCTCCTCCTAGAGCGTTTATCGGAACGACCTAATTTTGGGTGGAAAATAATCTTGAGAAGTAGATCTTTAAAAGTTATCCAAATTACTTTTCTAAGTTTTATGGTTTTTATGCGGCGAAGCCGCAAACTGTACGAAGTATTTTGAGATTTTTCGCAGACAAAAAATGGCTCCCATTCGCACATATGAAGCCCGATTTCGCATTAATTAAAATAATTTGGCACAAAATTCTATTTGGTCGTTCCGATCAGAAAAGTCAATCACACCCATGCCATACTTTTCACGGTGTTGCCGTAGCGATGACCAGAACGTCCCATTTTATTCTGATGGAAAAATGTTAAACTCCATAATTCAGTGAGAAGTGAGTAACCAAAGGTTTTCCAAAGTACTTGGATAACCTTTGTGGATTTTCTGCGGCGCAGCCGCAGCCCTAAGTAAAATGTAAAAATATGCTTCAGTTTGCAGATATACAGTAGTGTGATACAAATTCATACTAATTTTTCTCTGTATAATGTCTAAATTGAGCGCGGAGTGCGCGTTAGCGCATTCCAAAAATCCTAAAACTAAGACCCTTCGGAAAAAGTTAAAACAAAAAAGCAGTAGCAATACCATCATTTTAGATTGAGGGAGACAAAAGGGCGCGAAGCGCCCCTTGCTTTAGGCAGGGCGGTCGGCGAGGGCCGATAATCGCCGCTTGCGGCTATATTTGCTTTTGTGTTTGTCTTGATTCAGCGTTTGTGATGGGAGTATATGACTTAGTTTGGGGTTGAACTGGTGTGACTGTCCCGCAGACTGAAAACTATTGCTATTCTACAGTATTATGGGCTGGTCGACTCGCTCTTTGTGTGAGGAGCAGCTGAAGTAGCAGAGGCGCAGTTAAACTGGACAAATCAGAAGTAAAGTCACAGTTTCTCAATGTTTAAAACGCCTGTTATTGTAACAGTATGGCCTAAACTAAGGCAGCTTTGTGTAGTTTTGTGCCTCCACAGAGATGAAGCTGAGCCTGAGCTGCTTGTTAACAGTAAAGAGTCCACTTTTGGAGGCTTATGTTTGGGAATGTTTTGGATAAAGATAAGAACTTATCTCACAACCACTGACTAACACACAAGAGCAAATAGCAAGACATTATTTGGGCTATTTACAAAAAATAAAAAATAAAAAATCAGTATAAGCTTATTGTAAATTATGTAAATGTCTATGTGGACTATTTTGAATTATATTCCATATGATTATAAAGGACTTAAGAGTAAGTAATACTTTATTAAGTCAGTTGTAAATATTTAATATTATTGCAACAAAAGTTATTAGTGGAAAATCGCAATAAAATCGAAATCGCAATATTGATTGAAAAAATCGCAATATTGATTTTTGGCAAAATCGTTCAGCCCTAATATACATATTATACTCAGTGAATATTATTATGTACATTTTACAACTACAACAACACTCTCATTTCATGTTCGATGTCTGGCACAAAGCAAGTGCCAAAAGGCCATTACTTAGTTACAGATGGTTCAATGCCAAACACA
Source organism: Neogobius melanostomus (assembly GCA_007210695.1). Classification (NCBI taxonomy): domain Eukaryota; kingdom Metazoa; phylum Chordata; class Actinopteri; order Gobiiformes; family Gobiidae; genus Neogobius; species Neogobius melanostomus. The sequence goes on along the minus strand of VHKM01000533.1, from coordinate 472,587 downwards.
GTTAACACGTTTATAGAGACATGATGATGTGATATTGTTCTCCCTAAAAACTGCGAGTTGTGTTTGTTAATATTTTGTGATATGATTGTGAACACTTTTGCCAGCGTGTTGTACTTTCTCTGTGGTGGATTTGTTCTTCAGAGCTTGTGTCTCTTTGAAGCCGTGAGTCGATATGAGAGCGATCCCTCCCCACAGACCGGCCCGGGCTCCAGACTTCGCAGCAGCTGCCTCGGGCCCGGCTCCAGAGGGGGGGTGAGGAGGGTGAGGAGGGTGAGGGGGGTGAGGGGGTTGAGGAGGGTGAGGAGGGTGAGTCTGACTCAGCCACGGGCCCCACATCCTGCTGCCAATCCCAGGCCTGGCAGAGCTGGCTTTCCCAGATTTCTGCTCACGGAGCTGCGGGAGATTTCAAAAATAACACACAGAATCATCCGCCTGAGTTTGCCTGGGAGCTCAGTAACAGAGTACATCTACTCGAGTGCTGTACTTGAGTAGAGTTCTTGAGGGTCTGTGCTTTACTCGAGTACACTACACTTTCTGCTCCAATGCATTAGATAAAATTAGATTGTAAAACAAATCTTAATGTACATGAAAATGATTGTTGTCTGTCTTTTTTGGATCAAAATCAGCACAAACCCCGATATTTCAAGCACTTTTAAGACATTTTATTGAAGAAATGATGGCGTTTTCTCCAGTGTATCCACCGCTGGACTGAAACAGGAATCCAAAGTTGGCAGTAAAGGACTAGTTTTATAGTGCGACTCCAGCAGGGACATTTCCCGCTCCTGCCATGGTTACTGAGCGGCTTAATGGAGCATCTCCAAGAGCCTCATGTCTGCCCCTCGTCTTCTTTAACGCCGTGACTGTATCCCCTTTTAAACACTGTGACTTTATCGTCTCTTAAGTCTGTCCCTGAGACACAAACAGCTGCAGACAATCTCCTGTTGTTTCATCACACTTCAGAGTATATTCATATTAATTATTATTGCAGATGGAGCAGAGTTCGATTCCCAGACTGTAAAGAGTTTGTATGTTTCTCTCCTCGTGTCTGGATGGATTTCCTCTGGTTTTACCCAATCAACTAAAAACATGCACAATAGGTGAATCCTCCATCAGCCCGCTTCCACATCTGCAGATGGATCCCTGGGTCTCCTCTGCCCCAGCGGCATCAAGGGACGGGTCAAATACTGAGGCGTCTCTGCTGGGACAATAACTCTAACTTTAACCGTCATTTAGCCTTAAAGAGGTGGTATTATGCTTTTCTCAATCACATAGCACCAGTCTATAGCATACTACAATGATGACGTAACCTTCTGTTGGTCTGTATATGCAGTAAATTAAAATAACTGCCTTGAATAAAATTGCTCTCTCAAAATGGCTGTACTGAACGTCTTGAAATAGGCCTCTGTCTCTTTAAGAAGCTTTCCGACACGCCCCCTTCAGCACACTGCTGTGGCATCTAAACAACACTACTGTGCGGGGAGGGGGCTCTGCTGAGCTGAGGAGCAGTGGTTGTGGCTTGGCTGGTGACGAAAGGTCCAGAGGCGTCTCCAGGAGGTGGGGGCGTTCCTAGGAGGACTGAGGCATAGCTACACCTAAAATGGCTGCCGTCTAAGTTTTTACTGATTACTCAAAAATATGTGAATGAGCCAAGGCAACACTCCAGGCATGTGTTTAATGAGGGAATGACATAATAACATGATATAAAGCTTGAAAAAGTCCATTTTACATAATACCCCCCCTTTAAGAAGAAAAGCAACTTAAAACATTGAGTTATGACCAACACTGTAAAAAAGTGAAGTAACAAATCTATTCGGAGTTGGAGAAAATACCAAGTAGATTTTAGGCAGAGGTTGACTGATATATCGGGCCGATATTTGGGCCGATATTTGGGGACTTTTCAACATTGGCATCTCGGCCGATCTAGCGCAGATAAAAGCCGATATCTCCGGGACTGAAAGTAATAGAGACTTCCTGTTTAAAATGAGTCCTCACACGACTCCCTCGGCCTCAGGGAATACACGTTTCACTAAACCTCAGTGAATATGGATCTGCTCCTTTAGAAGCTCAGAACCTGGAGAATTCATTCACTCAGTTAGTTTTAACTCCTAATGCTAACGGCAACTCATCAAAGCTGGGACAGAAACTATGATTGAATCACCTAAAGTAAATAAAACCATCCACTGCTGGAGCGGCCAAGTGTTTATGTTTTACAGGATTATAGGCCAGACATTTGGAAAAATATATCGATACCCATATCAGTCGACCTCTAGTTTTAGGCCAATTTTATTCAATAGATACAAGGAAATGTAAACGTTGCTTCCGCCAAACTGGGAAGAATGGACTTAATGTAACTTATTAAAGGGGGGTATTATGTAAAATGGACTTTTTCAAGCTTTACATCATGTTTTTATGTCATTCCCTCATTAAACACATGCCTGGAGTGTTGCCTTGGCTCATTCACATATTTTTGAGTAATCAGTAAAAACTTAGACGGCAGCCATTTTAGGTGTAGCTATGCCTCAGTCCTCCTAGGAACGCCCCCACCTCCTGGAGACGCCTCTGGACCTTTCGTCACCAGCCAAGCCACCAACCACTGCTCCTCAGCTCAGCTGAGCCCCCTCCCCGCACAGTAGTGTTGTTTAGATGCCACAGCAGTGTGCTGAAGGGGGCGTGTCGGAAAGCTTCTTAAAGAGACAGAGGCCTATTTCAAGACGTTCAGTACAGCCATTTTGAGAGGAGCAATTTTATTCAAGGCAGTTATTTTAATTTACTGCATATACAGACCAACAGAAGGTTACGTCATCATTGTAGTATGCTATAGACTGGTGCTATGTGATTGAAAAAAGCATAATACCCCCTCTTTAACATAAGTCGGCACAACTACTTTCTTGGTTAAGTTGAGTGAACAAAGCTTTGCAGCCAGTTGCTTTACTATTGTAAGTTAAGTCAAATGTTAAAAGTCAATACTTAAAATAAGCCTTTGGAAGCACAACACAATGAAGGAACAGATGGAATGATATTTATATGGCTGTGTATCATTCATATTATCTCACTTTGATTATTCATGGTTAACGCCTTTACTTTCCATCACAGTGACGCCTCTATGACGCTCCAGGACCTCATTCTTTCAGGAATTTTAGGGTTTCTGTAGGTTTTTCTGCATGACCATGGACATATAGACTTTAGAGCCTTTTTCTCTATTATATTTCAAATGTAGTGGACGTTTCTACACTGTTTAATTGGTTCTAAAGTCTAAAGTGCAGTGGTTTAAAGATGTATTTTCACAGTAACTCCCTCTCTCTGCTCCAGTATCCCGCGGTTCTGTTGGCTTTGGCTCCGCTCCTCACTCCGCATTGATTTTCTCCTGTTTTTGTACGAACAGAATGTTAAAGAAAAGTCTGTAATCTCTCAGAAGCCGGAGCCGTGGCTTGAATAAATGGTGCGGAAGAATCTGGGGCTGTGGGATTCGCTCGGCGTCGTGAAGCGGGATGAAAGACGTCAAACTTTTCACACCAAAAAAATCAAAACAAAAACGCCTCGTCAAATATCTGACCCCCCGAGTCCCAGCAGGCCGAGAGCGAGATCAAACCGGGACTGATCCGGGTCTAAAGAGGACGGAATGACTGGTGAAAAACGGTTTGAAGAAGGTTGTGTATTAGGAGATATTATGTGATTTTCAGTAGGTTTGGACAGTCAGAAGGCAATGGAACAAGCTTCATTTGGCTCAAGAGAAATTAACTTGTACATTTAAACTTAGAAAATCAAGCTGATGGCAAGAAAAAATGTGCCTGTTTCATCAACTTATGCATAAATGATGTTATTTACAGCACTTTAAGTCTTTTTCTTATCTTTGATCATTACTTTAGTCCATACAGGAAGAGTCAGAGCTATAATAGACATGTGGTATTCAGGTATTATTGTACATGTACCTTTGCATTAAGCAGTGGTGGTTCTGGCCTGTTTGGCACCTGCGTGAACAATCTTTACGGCGCCGCTCACTCAAAGTGCAAAAGACAATTCTGATGAGAGTTCATCTGACGCTGCTCTTTTTTAATCGTCATATTTACTTCTCTGTCCACACGAAGCTGATTGAACAGATCAGATCTCTGTGGCCTCATAGTATATCCATGCATGTACGCTTATATTTAAATATCTTTTTGCACTTTTGTAAAGTTCATTTTGACCCAGCTTCAGTTGTTTAAAGGCTGTTTCAACCTGATAAGACTCAGAGACAGAGACAGAATGCAGTATGAGTGTTTAATTAATGAACATGAATGTTATTGGGCTCAGATCCCGGCGGAAGATCAAACGAGCGATGTGAAATGCACGGCAATGATGAATGATGCCAGAATCTTCCCTCGGGCCTGGACCCTGGTGGCGGTGGAGAAATCCTAGGTTGGCCAGTCGACGACGCCAGAGCCGAGGAGAAGCCGGGTGGAGGAGGGTCGTAGCACGGCTGGCAAGCAGATGAGTGATTGACCACGGAGCTTATCAAGGGGATCCTGAGCGATGAGCGGCGATGAGCAGCTGCGGTGATTGTTGTCGTGGAGGTGCGGCTTGAGCGGGGTTTGTGATTGGATGATTGGTGAGCGTTGCCAGTGATGAGGTGAATGAATGCAGCTGAGTCTTCCCTGTTGAATTTGCGCCTAAGCTTCATTACAAAAATGATTAATTAAATCAACACGATTTTATGCTTAAGTGTTTATTTCAGAGGAGCAGGATTTGACTGAATAAAACCTGGATCAGGCTGAGCTCATGGAGCTTCTAAAGTTCTAAAGTCTGTACTTTAGTCTGGAGTTTGTACAAAAGGCCAGAGGAGGGACAGCAGTGAACAGGTGAACAGGCTGTTTCTGTTTTTACTACCTGTTTTTGTATTTCCTCAACTGCCCCACTTTTACGATTGAGGAAACATCTCCACTGCTCCTGCAGTCGTTTCTACACTGATGTCCTGTTTGACCTTAATGTGTCTCACTGTTAAATGTTCAGTGTGAAGTTTCACATCAGGCTGTTGAGGAACAACTGATGGAAATGAGCCTATGGCTAAAATCTGACATCCGTCCATCCATCTTCTTCCACTTGTCCGTTGCCGGGTCGTGGGGGCAGCTGTTGGAGCTGCACCAGCCCCTATAGCGCCCCCTGCAGGTGGTGGGTCCACAGAAGGACGGCCTCATGGTTCTAACCGGGCCTGTTGGTCTCTCATAAGAACCGCTCTTTGTCTGACCCGTCACCTAGGACCTGTTTGCCCTGGGAGACCCTACCAGGGGCATGAAGCCCCCGACAACAGAGCTCCAGGATCATTCAGGTCAAACCCTCCACCACGTTAGGGTGGAGGCTCCAGGAGGGGTAAAACCTGACATATAGTACATATTTTATATATATCCATTAATATGTACTGTCCCTGTTTAAATAAATAAATACATCCAGAACAGAAGCATGTGCAGCACGTGTTGTTTTGGTTCTTCACTTCTGTGCGTTTTGGAACCTGTAGCCGAGTCCACGATGTGCAGCTCAGGCTTTAACTTTGCAGCTGTGCTGTTGTGGATCAGCAGCTGCTCCGCTCTGCAGCTGTACAATAGGCGCGGTTTAAAGGGGGATCTGCCCATGTCGCCCACATCAAAAAATCCATAGAAATAAAAAGGAGATGCAGCGTTTGATCGTAACGTATGCTGACAGTTAGCATGTCCTATATCCATTAGCCTCAAACATCACAAAGAATGAACAATCCAGATGTTTTCAGCTGTTGTCCACACTGAGGTTTAGGTCAGATCTTTTGAGATGTGACTTTAGATACAAAGGAGTTTATAAAAGTGTCTCTGAGCTAAATGCTAAATCAGATTCAGTTCAGGTTCTGCTTTTTGTGGCTCAGAAACACATCCAGTGGCCACAAAACATGATCTTATAAGACGTTAAAGATAAAGGAACCACAGAACAAAACATGAATGTCATAACTGGACGTGTCACATCTCGCCGTACTTTTATAAAGACACTGGAAACATTCTTTTGTGGAACAGTCTAGACCGAGGAATCTGACGTTCTCTTCTGTGATGGAAAAGCGACTGGTCTCCTGAACAGTTGTCGCTGTCCTGTTACGGGCTGGTATGGGCTGTGCCTGGGCCTGGGGGGTCTGGGCCTGGGGGTGAGGCCTGGGGGGGTCTGGGGGGGGGCAGCGGGCAGCAGGTGTGTTCAGGGGCTGCACATTTGTCGGGAAACGTCTCCCACATGACATGATTCTGCGACACGATTCCTGCGAACAAAAGAGGTCTGTGTGGAGACGCCTGTGCGGGTCTTTGGTGGATTTCAGAGAATGAGTTCCTGTGTTTTAGGGACGTCACGGTATGAAAATGTAAATATCACAGACTAGAGCTGCACGGTAGAGATTCACACTTCTCTTTTTCGTGTAAACTCGGCCCTAAAACATCAAAACATGTGGAGCTTTTAAGTTAGTGTTTTCGTCGCTATTTTGACGCGAGTCTTTAGATTTGGGTGATGCCAAACTTAGATAATATGCTCGGTTCAGGTGAGGTTAAGAGGTTAAATATGAATTATATATTTCCTTTAATTGTTGAATAAATAATTCCTCATTTCCTAAATACATGTTCGGTCACTTTGCGCTTGCTCGGCCTCAAACCAGTGTGAAGGACCCGGAGTCGGGACATGTTTGAGACAGATGTAAATGAGCCAGAACTGTAGCAAACGTGTATCTTAGTCACGATTCCATAATAAATAATCAAAATCAGAATCAGAATATTTTGTTTGTTTTGTTCACAAACTAGGAATTTTTCTCAGTGCAGACGTGTAACATAAAACACAGAATTTAGATTTAAAAAAGCTATAGAACTTTAGGGGCATGAAGAATATTAGAATTAATAAGATAAAAAATAAAAAGTAAAATATGGTAAGACGACAACAATTTGGCATAGAACAACAGCGGGATTGTATTCACAGATGTGCAGGTGTATAAAGTAGGGCTGCACGTTTTCAAGTTTTTCATTAACCGTTAACCGAGGCCCTTAGCGGTTAATACTCAGTTAACCATTCGTGTACGCACTAACCAAAATGCTTTTTACTTGGTTAAGCAATTTTTTAACAGTTAACTGGTTAATCGGTTACCATGGACGCCCCTAGTATGAAGTGTTAGCAGCAGATCTAAGTGTGTTCACACCACACAGTGCAACAGAGCGGATACATCCATGAGACTGTGCCTAAGTTATGGGTCTGGATGGACCGTAGCCTCCTGCCTGAGGGGAGGGGGGTGAACAGTCCGTGTCCAGGGTGAGAAGGGTCAGCTCTGACCCACACGCCTCCGGGTCCTGGAGAGATGGAGCTCACAGCCAATCACCTTCTCAGCAGCAGCACGATGCGCTGCAGTCGATGCTTGTCCCGGTCTGTGCAGCACATTCGCTAATACTAACACGGCTAGTGCTAACACGGCTAATGCTAACATGGCTAGTGCTAACGTCTACAGCAGCTTATTGTAGGAAAGACTTAGCTTAGCAGAGCTTCATGTCGCATAAGCGTATGGGCGGCACGGTAGTACAGTGGTTAGCACTCGTGCTTCACAGCTAGAAGGTCCTGGGTTCGATTCCCACCTGGACGGGGCCTTTCTGTGTGGAGTTTGCATGTTCTCCCCGTGCCTGCGTAGGTTTCCTCCGGGTACTCCGGTTTCCCCTACCACTAAAAACATGTACAATAGGCCAGGATGAATGAGAGTGTGTTTGAGAGTGCGCATGGGGAACGACGGATGGAAATTAGCCCAAGGCTACAATCCTGTGTGGCTTGTTCATTAACTTGCACTGTCCCGACCAAATAAACCAATAAACAAAAGGACGTAGTTCAGCTCCTGATTAGCAGGTGTTACAGCAGGTGGAGATGTGGATGTTAGCACTAGCTGCATTAGCATTAGCTGCATTAGCATTTGCCTATTTATTTAGTATGGAATCATGACTAAGATGCTTTTAGACTGTGATTCACGCACATATTTCTACAGTTCTGGCTCATTTACACCTGTCCCAAACATGTCCCACTGGTTTGTGCAAAGTGACCTTGGCCTCTAAACAGTTTTGTCCCTTTATTGTGCAGATTTTCCTGGTTCTATCGTGTTAATGACAGTATAACTCTGATGTTGCCTTATAGGGGTGGAGTTTTATAAGTATTAGAACAGAATTAAACCAGAGACTCCGCAGAGATGTGAGTCTGTGTTCTCTGCTGAATGAGTGGAGCTGGTGTTTGCTGAGGCGTCTGTCCCGTCCTGGTGGAGGGACATCTGTGGGACACATGGCTCTGGTGTGAGCGTTTGGCAGAGGGACGCGCTGTTGGCCTCGCGCCCGTGTGTACTGGCACCGAGCCGGCTCCGCCCTCTTTTATCTGCGGCGGCGCCCGGGCAGCAGCCGCTCACACCTGGTCTGAGGGGGACGGTCTGAGGGGCCCCCGGCTTCAGGAGCCAAAGTGGGATTAGTCTGAGCTCAAGTTACACAGAAACACGACACCAGAGCAGGACTTCCCGCGCTTTAGGAGACGCTGACTGAACCAACGCGTAAAGTCATGGAGACTCAGAGGAGAGGGTTCCCTGACAAACACGGACTCTGACGGCAGCCAGGGACCAGAGTAGGGCTGCACGTTTTTCATTAACCGTTAACCGAGGCCCTTAGCGGTTAATACTCAGTTAACCATTAGTGTGCGCACTAACCAACCCCCCCCCCATCACCCCCACCCCACCCCGTTACGTTATACTGACAGACACGAAAGGGGTTTTTCATCGTTAACACCGTTATTAAATGGCTGGAACACATTTAAAACGAAATTAATTTATAGAAATAAAACGCAGTGGTAATGACAGAGCAGTCACAGTCGGTCACTGACTCGCGTTCACGCGGCCCTACAGTATTTTATTTATTTTACCTGCAGTCATTTAGCTGCTTTTTTTAAAACATTGTGCAAAGAAACAGTCATTCATGCAACAACAACAACAACAACAACAACACTTATCTCTCCACCACGTTTTAACAATAACGAGAAAGGCGAGTTTTGTGCCTTTAGCTTACCTAGCTCCCTCCTAAGTGATGGTGTCGGCTGTTGAAGTTGAAGTATATCTAAGCTCTGCAATGCAATACTTGCATTTTGATCCGTCATTCTCGGTTGTAAAGCGTTCTCCCACGCTGTGCTGTTTATGGCCCGCTTCATATTGAAAAGTTAAATAGCCATGTGCGATGACGGCTTCTCCTGAACAAATGTTTGGGAGCGCTCTGGCGGTCTCTGGTGGTGCAAAAATGTATTACAAGTATTTTCAATGGCACGACAAATTCTACACGCCAGTTAACCGAGCAAAATGCTTTTACTCGGTTATGCAATTTTTAACGGTTAATCGGTTAAACACCCCTAGACCAGAGCGAAGGCGCTAACTGGTAATGAGGACAATCATAACATAATGTTTTACTGTAAAGTCTGGCCTTTCAAAATAAAATGTTTGAGTAGAAAAGAGAGAGAGAGCAACACTGGATCAGCAAGTCAAGACATACAGTACTGTAGTAAATATCTTATTGGGAGGAAACTGACTCAGAACAGTTGCTCCTCAGACTTAGAGGTTAAAAGGTCTAGAGAAGCCGAGGTTCTGTATTTACAAAAGTTTATTTTATTGATGCTGTTTTTCTCCAGACGAAACGTCATCAATAAAAGTCAATTTTGTAAACACGGCCTCGAATACTAATGTATTGTAATGTAATGTTCGAATACCACAGTTTTCACTTTCCTGTCGAGGGTCCCCGGATCATTCCCTCAGGACCCCCACAGGCCCCCGGGCCCCGGGTTAGTGACCTGGAGGATCCTGACGACAGAAATGATCAAAACTACTGGTTTTTCACTAAAGAAATGTAAGATTACTGAACATTATGATTGTGTTTGATCCCAGTGAATATTACGATGAAAGAATTATAGAAATGTTAATCTGGCACAAAGTGAGATTTATTTACAAGTGCAACGTTTCGGCTCTAGGCCTTTTTCAGGCACATGGCTGTAGAGGAACAGGAGCAGCCGAGCACATGGGCCATATAACATACTGTACACACATATACACATTACATCAGCACACACA
>VHKM01000533.1:420000-457500 GCA_007210695.1 Neogobius melanostomus | reverse complement strand
CTTTGCTCCACTGCAGTCCATGAGCCACAGGTGACGAGTATAAAACAGTCTGTGTGTTTGGACTGAGTCAAAGTCCGGTCACAGGTTTTTCTGCTTTAGTCTCGTTACGTCTGAAGAATAAACTCACCTCCTCGTCTCTTCTGTAAATCCTAAATCCTTGAATCCGTTTCATTTTCACTGTTTACATTCCACAAACGTTTACTGCACATGCGCTCTCTACATCTTGTTCTATTATCTGTGTTAGCGTCACAGCGCCACACACAGGCCTGAAGATGAATCACAGACCTGAGTCGACCCACGTGGACACGTTTACTGAGCTGGCTTCGAGCTTACAAAGAAGTTTCTGAAAATATAAGTGTTTTGTCTTCGTGTGGATAAAGCCTAAGTCTCCTGACCCTTCACAGATCCTTTATGGCTCCAGGTTATTTTCTTTGTATTAGGCCTGTTTATATTGTATTTATGAGATGGATGAATGTGTGTCTGCAAATGAACTGCCCTTTGGGGATAAATAAAGTTTTCTGAATCTGAATCTCCAGTGGGTCCTGATGGACGTCAGTGTGGTCGTTTGGCGTGAGCAGCTCCGGCGGTCGTAGAGTCTGGAGGTGAAGCCAGTTTTGTGTTTGTTGAATCTTCGTCTCCCTGACGCTCAGAGCTCTGTGATCGGCCGAGTGTGTTTGAGTTATTAAGGAGGAAACTCGCTAAAAATCTCCACATCGACCACAGCGTGAAATATCAATACTTTCACCTGCAGCGTCTCGCCTTAAATAACAGTCGATGAAAATGTAGCCTGTGTACGGCAACACGACGGGGACAAACCTTCTCCTTTGCTGCGAGTCAGTGGCATTGAAATGTTCTTCGTGCTCTTCATAATGTGAATGTAAACACGGTCTTCATGTTTCCCTCCTGCTGGTTCAGACTCACCGTCCGAGCTCAAATGAATAAGTAAAACTGCTGCAGGACTTGATTCATCCATGAGAACCGCTCTGGCCGTGAGTTCATCAAAGCCGAGCATCATGGGAGCGTCTCGTCTCCGGCGGCGGATTCTCTTCAAACGCTCTGAGGTTTTAAAGGAGGAGCGCGTTTACAGAGAGGACGGCGTCAGCGTCGGCTAATCCACTGCTTCAACATCAGACAAAGAGACGCTGATGTTCTGAGAAACCGGCTCTGAGGTCAGGAAAGATGAATGTCCCACGGAAAGAATCGCTCACCAATGAACGTGTTTAAATCATACACGATGTCCGTTCCTCATGTTGGTGTTGGGCCTCATTTCCTAGTTATCCAGAGTGTTGTTGATGTCTGGAGATATGTTGTTCTTAAATTCATGCAGTTCTTATATTTGAAGAGTCTAGTGGCGCTAGGCTAGGGCAAGGCTAGTGCATGTCTATGGTATCAGTTAGCCTGCATTAAAAACAGTCTGACCCACTCCACAGTGCACCTGAGGTAAATCACTTATAACACCAGACTAACCATATAAATGTCTGTGTTAATAGAATCATTTAAAATAACTTATATTTGAGCAGCATCAGCTTCGTGGCTGTAAGCTAACGCAGCGGCGGAGTGATCTGCGAGAAAATAGTCCCTCAAAATGCGGTAATTCATGTGATACAAGGTCAGTTATATTTCAAACATGATTCTATTAACACAGACATTTATATGGTTAGTCTGGTGTTATAAGTGATTTACCTCAGGTGCACTGTGGAGTGGGTCACACTGTTTTTAAAGAGGGGGTATTCTGCTTTTTTCAATCACATAGCACCAGTCTATAGCATACTACAATGATGACGTAACCTTCTGTTGGTCTGTATATGCAGTAAATTAAATAACTGCCTTGAATAAAATTGCTCTCTCAAAATGGCTGTACTGAACGTCTTGAAATAGGCCTCTGTCTCTTTAAGAAGCTTTCCGATACGCCCCCTTCAGCACACTGCTGTGGCATCTAAACAACACTACTGTGCGGGGAGGGGGCTCTGCTGAGCTGAGGAGCAGTGGTTGGTGGCTTGGCTGGTGACGAAAGGTCCAGAGGCGTCTCCAGGAGGTGGGGGCGTTCCTAGGAGGACTGAGGCATAGCTACACCTAAAATGGCTGCCGTCTAAGTTTTTACTGATTACTCAAAAATATGTGAATGAGCCAAGGCAACACTCCAGGCATGTGTTTAATGAGGGAATGACATAATAACATGATATAAAGCTTGAAAAAGTCCATTTTACATAATACCCCCCTTTAATGCAGGCTAACTGATACCATAGAAATGCTTTAGCCTTGCCCTAGCCTAGCGCCACTAGACTCTTCAAATATAAGAACTGCATGAATTTAAGAAAAAAATATCTCCAGACATCAACAACACTCTGGATAACTAGGAAATGAGGCCCAGTGTCAAAAATCCTGAAATATCCCTTTAAGATTTTAAGATGTTTTTTGCTCGAAAATGATTACGGTGGTTTTCACACAGGCTCTAGTCGGGTCGACCTAAAGTGTCTCTTGACCGGAGAGCGGCGCTTTAGGGTCGGTCTGAAACAGGAGTCTCTCTCGGGGCGACTTTACTAGAACTCTGGGACGGAGCGTGTGTGAAGGCGCAGACCTCGAGCCGAACTACTCTCACTTTCAAGGCAAATGTATCACCTTTATATCATCAGTCCGTCTCTCTTTCCCGTCTTTCCCTCCCGCTGAAGTAAAGCTTTCCTCTCCATGAGCGATTTAGGTCACTCCTCCTCAGTCTCGTGTATCAGCCTCACTGTATTTAACCACGAGGGAGAGGAGTGACCTGAGTGACATCGGGGGAAGTGCTCACGTGTGTCACTCACGGGTCGATGCTCGTTGTCATGGGAATAAGTTTGTTCACGGACTGAACTGACTTTGGAGTAAATGCAGTGGAAACTACAGGAGGACGGTCCCGGGTCATGAGAGAAACCGCCCTTAATCCTCATCCTGACGAAAACGACTCTGGTGCAGAGGCGAATTCAGGCCTAACACCTGTTTAAACGGATTTGTACTTTCTACCTTGAATCCTTAACCTCTTACCCTCCACTTTAACCAAGAGCTTTTCTCTAGTTTCGGCTTTACCCAAATCTAAAAGCTTCTCCAAAAACTGATGGTGACTGTTTTGTTATCGCTGCGTTTTTTAAGTGTTTTTGTCATGTTTTCATCACTTTCTAATCTTTATTACTGTTTGTTTTGTCACTTTTTTGTTGTATTTTCATCCTCGTGTCGTCCTGCACTTTTCTCAAGAAGCTTTTAGATTTGGTTAAAGCCAAACTGGAGATAATGTGCTCGGTTCAGGCGGGGATTAAAGGGGGGTATTATGTAAAATGGACTTTTTCAAGCTTTATATCATGTTATTATGTCATTCCCTCATTAAACACATGCCTGGAGTGTTGCCTTGGCTCATTCACATATTTTTGAGTAATCAGTAAAAACTTAGACGGCAGCCATTTTAGGTGTAGCTATGCCTCAGTCCTCCTAGGAACGCCCCCACCTCCTGGAGACGCCTCTGGACCTTTCGTCACCAGCCAAGCCACCAACCACTGCTCCTCAGCTCAGCAGAGCCCCTCCCGCACAGTAGTGTTGTTTAGATGCCACAGCAGTGTGCTGAAGGGGGCGTGTCGGAAAGCTTCTTAAAGAGACAGAGGCCTATTTCAAGACGTTCAGTACAGCCATTTTGAGAGAGCAATTTTATTCAAGGCAGTTATTTTAATTTACTGCATATACAGACCAACAGAAGGTTACGTCATCATTGTAGTATGCTATAGACTGGTGCTATGTGATTGAAAAAAGCATAAAGATTCAGTACTTTCACTAATCTGACTACTTTTACTTTTACTGGAGTAATATTTGATGAATAGTGTCTGTACTTTTACTCTAATGAGACCAAGTGTTTGCTCTGGACCTTAGACGTGAAGTTTAGGTTCAGCTCCTTGTTTAGTCTGAACAATCCCGACCCTGAGACCCGACCGTGGACTGAGGCTCCTTTAACCTTTAATCCTCCGCTGCGGGGGCCAGGGGGGGGGCGGGGCCAGGGGGGCAGGCGCCGGCGTCCCTATCTCTCTCACACACACAGATCAAATATTAATGCCTCTGCTCTCGGCCTCGCTGCGCAGCCTGATCAAAAATTTATAGTTTATCTGAAAAGTAAAATCATCTGAGGCTGAAGCGAGTCCGAGCCTCTCGTGCCTCGCCGCTTCACGCCGCCTCACATGTGCGGCCTCGGCGGCGTTCGAGCCACGGCTGAGCGCACTCTCGCTCACTCTCTCACGCAAAGATTCACACGGAGGCTTTTGTTTCACACTTTCTTTTCCATTCGATCCAGTGCCTTTTCTGAACCTGAGGGCCGAGATTTATTTAGAAGGACAGAGCAGCAGCCGAGAGACTCATCACCATTCCATATGTTTATTTAAGAGCCAGGAATAAAAGAGTTCTTCTCTGACAGCACCTCATTAAAAACTGCTCAAGGGTTTTTGACCTGAGCGAGAAAACGTCCAATAAATTCAACTTAATGATATTAGATATGAGTAAATAACAGCCCAAACTCTCTCTTTACCAGGTTTATTCTCCAGGAAGTGACTCCAACATGTCTTTCCCACGCTTATTCATTCACAAATACTCACATGTTTGGTATCCACGTGTAGCAGGAGATGACGCTGTAATCCAAATATGGTCCTTTCCTTTGTGGGAGAAGCAGATATACACACATATACATAAAACACCTTATTTTCAGATGAAAACATAAAATGACAGAACACTTTTCCTCATAGTTATTTCAGTCTCATCTTAACTTTCACATGTTTAATTAGAGGAAAGAGAAGGAGACAAACTCAACAGTGTTTCCACACAGAGTTAAAGCAGTACTAAGTAACTCATGCCCCTAGAGGCCATAAGCGCCACTGCAGGTGTCGTACATGTTGTGTTTTTTACTCATTAATACTACTCTGACAGAAAAGACAAAGGAACAGAGGGATATTGTTCATCCAGTTACACAATGGAGATCTTTTTCTTCACTCAAACTTGGCTGTAAATACTGTTTAAGTGGAGCTAGCCCACAGTTAGCTTTGCCTGTTAGCCTGTTAGCTTCTTCTTCGTGATTCCATTAGTGTGTATTAGTGACTCCGGTCCGGTGGCAGGGAAGTTGCAATTGTGGTTTTCTGTCCAGAGACACCAGGGGGAGATGAAAGACCCTCCAGTCATCCCATTAACACTTGTCTTACCCCCAGAGGGATTTATTAAGGTAAACAAGTTACTTAGTGCTGCTTTAAACTAAGTCCTAAACATTAGATTAGATTATCAGTCTGGTATTAGAAAAAAAAAGTTTTGGTTCTACTGGTATCGAAAAAATGAAAGTATCGAAAGCAGAAACCGGTCCAGGGGCAGCATTTAAAGGAGAGACTTGGTTGTTTCAGCTCAAATTAATGATTTTTCCCCCCAATTTTTGACAATTTTTTTACCCCATTTCCCTCCCAATTTTTTCTCATTTTCCCAGTTTGTTTCCCTCCATTTTTCCCCCAATTACTCCCAATTTTCCCCACAATTTCTTGACATTGAACCCTATAGAGTGTTTGCCCGTGACGTCACTTTTCCGAAGTCAGACATGATGGCGATAATCACCCATGTACTCGCTGATCAAAACAAACAGTACCGCGACGTTTGAAATAGGAAAATGGTTAATTATTGTCGTGTTCTTGGCTGTCACAATAGATCAGACAGTGAAACTACTTTGCAGTATTACCGTTTACCCAGAGTTGTGCAGAGAGCAGACAGAACAATGATCTAAATAAAGGAGACGATAGATTGTAAGCCTCAATCAGAATTTAGACGGGAAAAATCTGGATAACATCTGAATTTGCACAGCTCATTTTGTAGCCGGTTTGTGGATTTTTACATTTAATGAACAAGGTTAATCCTGTTCATTAAATGTTTATTAAAAGTTTATTTAACATTTTCAATTAGCAAGGTTAGTTCCAACATGACCTCTAGTTAGAGGCGGGAAATCTACCAAAACTAAATATTACACACATTTCTAAGAGTGTTTTGTCAACTTCGTATAAAGAGCATGATCTCACATATGGATGAGAAAATTGATTCACTTACGGGAGGTGAGATTGCGAGATCGCCACTAAACAAACTGTCATTCGCTTTCGTTTCATCTGGAACTTCATCCAATTAACTTAAGTTTGTAAATAAAACGTTTTTTTTTTTGCATTCAGTCTTTCGTTGCACAACCGGTCGACTGTGTGAGAAGTTTTGGGTCCGATCTCGAGGGTTTATCGCGAAACATTGCGTTTTTGTCCAAAATTGATAATTATCACGTTAATTGGCCTGAGCTGTATCTCCAGCACGGCGGCACATCCGGGTCTGAACCAGATTTGTGACGTCCGTGAAAACACCCTATAGTATTGTAAATCTCCCACACATTATTGTTCTGTTTTCTGGCTCTAGGCGGTAAATACTTGAGTTCAGGTATCTGGAAAAGTATCGGGAAAGTTCTGGTACAGTCAGGGGCGGCGCCAGGGGGGGCTAGGGGTGCTTGAGCACCCCCTGAGATTGCCAAAGCACCCCCAAAGCACCCCCAAAGATTATGGCCACTAAATCAAAGGAGCACTAGTTATCTCTAGAAACATCCCTCGGACGTTTAACATGAAAAGGAGTGAGTAGGACAGGTTTAATTCCAACTAAAGGATGCGGCTTTGTCCGAGGCCCAGTGTGATGTTAATGCGGCCGTGCATCAGAGCGCAAGCTCGGCGACAGCAGGAGTCGGGCTGAGCCTGACTCCAGGGTCATTATTACAGTCATTCACTAAATTTGATCAATGAGCTGAAGTTAGACTGATGTTATAAAGTCAGACACTGCTCCTCTGGCACAAATAAGAGGTTATTATTGTGCACTTTTGATACAGCGACGTGAGCGCGGCTGAACCTAAAGCACAAGAACAGAGCGAGTCCTTCAGCAGAGAGACAAAGTCTGGACCAGGAAATTACGCACAACCACGGAAAAAAGTTGACTTAAGTCATGAGTGTGTTGCCCTTCTCTCACGTGGTGAGCATCCGTCTGATAATCAGCTCAACTTTAACATTAACTGTGTTCGAGAAGCGGCTCTATGATAAAGAGTGTGAGGGGAGATTACGACGTGAGAGCAGAGCCACACATTCTCGAGGACCTGCTCCTCTGGCCTCACGTCCTCCCGGGTTTGACATAAAACCGTCTCACAGAGGCTCCTCGGTGCCGCTGGAGTTAAAGGCAGGTCCAGAGCGTCCTCCTTCTCCATACAGCACTTTGACCGCTCACGACGCCTTTGCAGCCGAAACACTGCTGTTCCGTTCTCTCGGACGCCGAAAATTACGCATTTGCGGGTGCACGCGCGTTTATTATGTATGTTATGTTGTCCAATTGCCCCAAAAATGAAATTTTTTGTGAGCACCCCCAAGAAAGCCCTCAGCACCCCCTAAGCACCCCCTGGGACAAATGTCTGGCGCCGCCGCTGGGTACAGGGCTTTGCGAAAGTACTAATACACCTTGAACTCTTGTACATTTGGTCATGTTTACAACCATAAACGTAAAGAGTTTATTTACTGAAAGTTCACACACAAGTAACAGACAAGTGTGAAGTGAAAGCAAAATGACACATGATTCTGTTATTTTACAAAAATAGAAAAGTGAAAAGTGGGCCGTGCATAAGTATTCATACAGTGTGCATTAAATTGCCTTTATAACATTCCTATCATTTTGCTTTCACTTCACAGTTGTCTGTTACTCGTGTGTGAACTTTCAGTAAACAAAATCTTTATGTTTATTGTTGTAAACATGACAGAATGTGCAAAAGTTCAAGGTGTATTAGTACTTTCACAAGGCGCTGTAAATAACAGTACCCAGACTTTCCCTTACACTGGACTGGACTCCTTTACATTTCCGAGCCCTGACTCTTTAATCATGGCGTCCTCGTCCTCTAACGGGTCCTGACACGTCTCTGCTCACCCGCCTCCTTCATATTCCAGAGTTTCCTCAAACGCAGCCGGGTAAAGCTGGAGGAGTCACTGATCTGATGAAAGGAGCAGGTGCAGGAGCCGCTCGTCCGTTCAGCGCCTCTTTGATGTGGATTAGTGTCTGTGGTCGGGTGTGGCCCCTCAGTCTGAGCGTGTGGGGCCCCGGAGACGAGAACTGTCCTCACCTTCAGAGCTGAGAATGAGACGCTTTACAGATCCAGTGTTTAACCTCTTAACTCCCGCCTGAACCCAGCACATTTGGCTTCACCCAAATCTAAAAGCAAAACCGAGCCGAGAGCGACAAAGGAGCGACAAACGTGAGGAAAAAGTTTAGATTTGGGTAAAGCTGAACTGGAGAAAATGCACTCGGTTAAGGCGAGACGCTGAAATCTAAATGAAGGACAGACTCAGGTTTAAATGTGTGGTTTTATTTTGTGACATAAAAGATTTGTGCAGAGGGATTTTGGATACGTTTTTGAATAAAACGTATCCCACAAAGGAAATGACCATATTTGAATTACAGCGTCATCTCCTGCTACACGTGGATACCAGACATGTCAGTATTTGTGAATGAATGAACGTGGGAAAGACCAGGAGCCACACAGACATGTTGGAGTCACTTCCTGGATAAATCTCAGACAATAAACATGGTAAAGAGAGTTTGGGCTGTTTTTACTCTGACAGAGTTTTTGGATTTGATTTGATTTATTTGAGCTATTATTTACAATATTTACATCATCACATTACATTATCACAAAAAACCCAAGAAAAATTAAAATAAATAATAACTCAAAAGGAGTAGGCCGAAGCAGAAAGCTTATAAGTGCCTACCATAGACATATTATTAATAGACCGTCATTCCTCACTCCTCCGTTTACCACAATGACCACGCTCGAGGGGAAATCATGGCGGATTTACAGGCTCCTCCTCCCAGCTCTGACGAAGCATGTTCCTAATAAGGGCATAAGGCGGGATCTTCACTGTAGACTCCGCCCTTGCGTGACGTGTAGCTCGCGCAGCTCCAATGCTAACAGTCTGACCCTCATTAAGTACGAGATTTCTAAAATGTTTCCTACGATAACCAGCCCGGTGCCTCTGATTGTGTCTAACCCAGCGTAATCACAGGAGGAATATCGAGCTGTAGACAGTTCCAAACAATTAGGCACCGGCATTAAAGTTGTTTTTAACGTGTCTAAAGTGCAATGGATTCCAATGGGGGACTAGCGGCTATATGGAGGTACTACAGCAATGGCGGCCTCCAGTGTCGTCGTCACAAGCAGAGCAGCCAGCGGCCATTGGTGCCAACCCCTATTTCAAAATACAATACAATACAATAAAATAGAAAGTTAGTGATTTCTGAGTGTATTTACTTAGTTTTATAATTTTCTCTTATTTTTTTAATCATTGCTTATATTACCATTCTGGTCACTCTATTGATTTACTTATTGTTTAAATAGTCATAGTGTTTTAGATATACATATATATACACACATACAGACATATGTATACATACACATACATTACTAGCGCACATATTTATTATACATATATTATCATCACCATAATAACAATGACAATAATATCATTCTCAAAAGTATCATCTTCAAATGTATCATGTTTCTCATTTCTATCAGACCTGCTTCCACTGTAATGATGTTGGTTAAGATTGTTCTTGTTAAAAAGAGTTAAAAGGAGGAAACGAGACACAAATGTCCACATGTCTGTTCCACTGCAGCCTCTCACCTCTCGCCTTATTGAGGGAAATCTGCAGTTTTGTTTGGATGACGGGCCAAATCGTGGATCAGTATCTCAGCTTTGTGAGATACCTGCTCCACCCTCGTCACCTGTCAGCCCCCCTCGTCACCTGGGCGGCCCCTGTGGTCCCGCGGTGGCTCCTGAGTCGGGCCCCGCTGTGTTAATCCGTCTGATGAAGCGGGCGGAGGATTTGGGGAGCACAAAGCCAGACTCAAAGCCTCTTATCTGCGGCTGTTTTGACTGAGTTCAGCCTCCGGCCTTTATCTGTACGACGGAGCGGAACAGAGATACGGTCAGAGGAGCGGGGCCCTCGGCGGGGGCCTCAGCGGGGGCCTCAGCAGAGCTCTGCGTGAGGCATCAGTGCGTTACAATATGGTGGATGTAACAGGACTATAAAGAGCAGGAGTTTAGTTTAGTTTATTTATTTGTTTGAGCAGTTAACCTGCTCAGAGGGAGTGGGCCGAAGCCAAAGGTTTATAAGCCCCGCCCCAAAATAAATAATAACATTTAACATTTAACATTTACAGGGAAGAAAATCATAAACAAATGAACATGGGGCAAACAAATAATGAAGAACAATAAAAAAACAGCAAAATAAAGAAACAACAACAAAAGAATGTGCTACAACTCATATCTAAGAAATATAAAGTCTTTGTAAACCTTTTTAAAATGTAGCAGGTTATTGCAAAGTTTGATGTTTTGATCTAGATTATTCCATATTTCAACACCACGTCTCAGATGCTTTTCAAAGTTGTTCTGGAGTTTTGTTTATCGAAGCTCATTTTATCTCTCAGGTTGTATTTGACGTCTCGTTTGCAGAACATATTTTGTAAACTCTCAGGAAGTGACTTTTGTGAGGCTTTAACATGATTTGAGCCATTTAAAAAAAAAAATTATTACAACTTTTATGTAGAAACGTCGTGCCCGAAGGCATTGACGGCTGGTTTCTTGAATATTAAAACATAGTATCAAAAATCAGCCGATGCTTAATGTCCCATCATTTGTTTTTAAAATTGTCCAAGGAAGGACAGTCCCACAGTTCGGGAGTTTTGTTTAATAGCTTTGTTAGTAATGGAGACCGGTCCAATGCTCGACTTGTGGGGAACTGTGTGCCCGGATGGACAAGTTTTTTTCTGTGTTTGAATAGATTCTTTTAATAATCGGACACAGGGACAGGAGAGCCTTTGGGAGTAAACCACGTAACAGCTTGTAGCCATAGCACATCACTGCAAAGTTTCTCCTATGTTTTAAGAGAGCCAGTTTGAGTTCTTCATAGTCCCATCTTACATTCAGTAAGGTCCTCAAGTTTCATTGTTTTTGATTTAAAGAATAATGGATTAGTGTGATCACGGTATCCAGCTAAATGGATTATTATATGAACTTGGGTTCAATGGGTCAAGATGACTTTCAACACATTCCCAGATCTCTACACAATATGTGAAATGGAGTCTGCACTTTGTTTCAGGGAGTTTTGGTTTTAGGGCAAAGATCAGGGAGGGACATTTGTGTCAAAGCAGGGACTCGAACCCGCGACTCTGAGAACGTGGCAGCAGCTTCATCCACGAGAGACTATCGGCTCTTTGTGCAGAACTTCCAACAGATGAAACGAGCTTGTGTTGATGTTCAGGTTTGAGGAACATGTTTTATCGACTCCACAATAAAGTCGACTAATCTGCAGGAAAATGCAGCTTCAGTCTTTGATGATATTAAAATTTACTTTGAAATAACTTTAGCATTTTCCATTAAAGAGTGGGTATTCTGCTTTGTTCAATCACATAGCACCAGTCTATAGCATACTACAATGATGACGTAACCTTCTGTTGGTCTGTATATGCAGTAAATTAAAATAACTGCCTTGAATAAAATTGCTCTCTCAAAATGGCTGTACTGAACGTCTTGAAATAGGCCTCTGTCTCTTTAAGAAGCTTTCCGACACGCCCCTTCAGCACACTGCTGTGGCATCTAAACAACACTACTGTGCGGGGAGGGGGCTCTGCTGAGCTGAGGAGCAGTGGTTGGTGGCTTGGCTGGTGACGAAAGGTCCAGAGGCGTCTCCAGGAGGTGGGGGCGTTCCTAGGAGGACTGAGGCATAGCTACACCTAAAATGGCTGCCGTCTAAGTTTTTACTGATTACTCAAAAATATGTGAATGAGCCAAGGCAACACTCCAGGCATGTGTTTAATGAGGGAATGACATAATAACATGATATAAAGCTTGAAAAAGTCCATTTTACATAATACCCCCCTTTAAGAAGTAAAGCAACTTAAAACACTGAGTTATGACCAACACTGTAAAAAAGTGAAGCAACAAATCTTATTCGGAGAAACATTAATAAACTAAGCGTTGGTCTAATCACTTTTAACGTTTAATCTCCTCTTAAACCAGGAGGTGCAGAGAAATAAAACAGATATTTTTTGTAGAAATGTGCAGCACAGACACAGCGCCCCCCTCAGGTTGTCAGGGGCAGTGGCTTCACCTCACAGGCCAGTGTAAAGCCTCATTTGAAAGACCTACAGAACTGATCGTAACTTTTTTGTTTCGTTGTTGCCGTGTTTTTGTCACATGTTTGAAGCCTCTTTGACTCTTTTTTGTTGCGTTTTTGTCACTATATTGTCACATTTTTGTTGTGTTATTGTTGCTTTTCTGGCATGTTTTTGTTGCTTCTTATTTTGTCACTTTTTTGTTGCCGGACACTGGAGGCTCCGCCCTCTTTACAATCTACCACTGATTAAAGATTGGGGGCGTTTTTAACAACAGAAGTGATTAAAATCCCCATCAGCAGCAAAAGAACTTGTTTTTATAAAGTTTATTGTATTATTTTTTATGTCTCATGTTGTTTTCCTCATTCTCAAAGTTGAGTCTGCACATGTCCCAAAGCCACAGACTGAAACATGAAGAAGACGACAGAAAGGGGCGGAGTCTCTCAGACGCACGACCACAACAACAGAGTGTTTGTTTTAACGCTCGCGCCGGAGTTTTATCGACCTAAAAATAAAACCAGTGTCTGAGGCGTCGAAGAAAGAGAAGACAAAGTGTGAAAGTGAACTCAGCTTTTCTCTGAGATTTATCCAGGAAGTGACTCCAACATGTCTGTGTCTGTCCCTGGTCTTTCCCACGCTCATTCATTCACTAATACTGACAGTTTGGTATCTATGTGTAGCAGGAAAGGCTGTGACCGAGATGACGCTGTAATCCAAATATGGTCATTTCCTTTGTGGGAGACAGTTTTGAACAGTTTGTTTTTGTTTTATTTTTTTA
Organism: Neogobius melanostomus; assembly: GCA_007210695.1. Classification (NCBI taxonomy): domain Eukaryota; kingdom Metazoa; phylum Chordata; class Actinopteri; order Gobiiformes; family Gobiidae; genus Neogobius; species Neogobius melanostomus. The sequence continues at coordinate 444,520 of VHKM01000533.1, read as the reverse complement.
TGTGAAAACATTTTTTGGAATATCAGGACCCAGTTTAGCCTGGCTAACGCCAGACTAAAATCACAAGTGATATTTAGTCTGGGGACCAGCAATTCATTTTCTCGTAGGAGAGGTGTGGTTTACGATTGTTCATAGCCGTTTATTGGGCGCTACGAATGTCTCTCATGCGTCTGCACGTAGCCATAGCCAATCGTATCATGGTATCAGATGACGTATGACGTACCTGCTGTAAACTTTGAGCTAAACTATTTAGAACACGTTCTAAAGCTTGATCGAAAGATGGCATCGCGTCTGCTGCTGTCATGTTGGATCCATAAATAAACTTTGTTATTTTTTTATCCCTAAACAAACTACAAGCTTCCGTATGTCTAATAGTGCGTCATCGTCTTACCGTCCCTCCTCGTTCTGTGATTGGTGCCAAATCCATGGAAAAATGTCGGCCATGGTCCCCAGGCTGTTGTGAAGTTCGAAAAGATTCGAGCGCACACAGCAGTCTGGCGTTAGCCAGGCTAGACCCAGTTGAAAATTTGGAAAATATTCAAGATTTTGATTTTTTTGGGGGGAAATAAAATAAATTACATACACAAAATAACGACATCTAATTCATACAGATTTATTGAGCTTTCATTTAAAAATTCGAATTTTTACAGCTTTCTTTTTCACTAATAATAACTAGTTGATTCAAAAACTAAACCAGATCCAAAATCTCTCTGAGTAAATCTGTCACAAATAAAACCACACATTTAAACTCTGAGCGTTATTTAGATTTAGCTGAAAATGTCGTCAATTTTGTCCATTTTTATGAATAAAGTGCCTTATTTTATATAAAAACTGACACATTTCTGTCTCGTGAATCTGTGCCCTGACAAAGACCACGCATGTTAAAGCCTGTGATGTCCCGATTACAATAAAGGATTTTTATCTCGGATCACCTTCTCCCGCTCTAGCTTCATTTGTGTGTACCCGGATCCTTGAAGAGCACCTGCGTTTAAATATATGATCCAGAGACGTGCTCTCCGCTTACCTGTCTCTTATAACATCACATGTGCAGATCTTAGACTCATTTAAAGCCGTTTGTTTCTTCTCCTTTTCACTGTGTTTGTCACGGGTTCCAGCTCTCGTGTTGCAGACGTCCCTGACTTTATTTTCAGGACGAAAAAACATCTGTCTCTGTTGTTGTTGTGGTCGAGGTGTCTGGGCTTTTCTGTGCTAGAAAAACAGTTAGAAGAGACCACAGACTCGGACATCACTCGGATCATTTATGTAACGCTCACACGATGAATCCAGACATGGTCCAACAGGCCTGAGCACAAACCACGCCCTCCACTTCATCAAACCACGCCCTCCACTTCATCAAACCACGCCTCCACTTCATCAAACCACGCCTTCCACTTCATCAAACCACGCCCTCCACTTCATCAAACCACGCCTCCACTTCATCAAACCACGCCTTCCACTTCATCAAACCACGCCCTCCACTTCATCAAACCACGCCTCCACTTCATCAAACCACGCCTCCACTTCATCAAACCACGCCCTCGACATCATTTCATGATGACAGGGTTCAGACGGGCAACAGCAAGTCAAATGTAATGCTTTATAATGTCCAAATACTACAGTGTTTATGCCACAAATGCAAAAAAGAAATAAATCTGTGCACATCTTAATAGTTACAAACATTCCATTGATCAGAGGAATGAGGGAAATGTCAATATTCTAAAACGAGAAACTTTGGAGCAAAACCTTGTGCACCGTTTCAGCAGCTGCTGCAGATGTTACGTGTTAAGATCATTCCTGTATTGTCCATATGTGTTTAGTGTTTCTATAGGAGGTCAGGTCTGGGTTCATCACGTCCTCCTGTATCATCACGTCTCTGTTTTGAACCCGTGTGATCCTAAAGCCTGAGGAGTGGATTACAAAGCTCCAGGAGACTCTGTGGGATTTCCCTCACGGCTTTAATGTGACTCCAGTCGTCTGATTCTCATCGCTCTGTGATCGTTCAGAAAAACAAATACTTTAGACCAGGGATGGACTTTTCTTCATCGTCCAAAGACCAAGTGTGCATCATTATGGCCTAAACGCCACAGGATTCTTCACACTTCTTGGGCCCGACGTCGCCCCCTGCTGTAGACCCTGCACAAATGCAAACAGAATACGATCGAGCAGATTTGTTTTTATGATTTTGCAACAAAACAATGAGTTACTGTTTGCTGAGTGTGATGTAGCTCAACCGTTTTCTGCCTTTATCATCAAAAAAAGGACTTTCTGAGGAGTTTGTTTTATACTTATACTGACACGACTGTTCAATCCCTCCAGGATTTCGCTGCATTTCCTGTGATTTTTGCTGAAATGCCTGATTTCATGCTCCATTTTTTCCAAATGTGGCATTTTTTTCTGCTTAAAACAATATTTTTATTCAAAATCAAACTTTTCTTTGCATTTTACATCCGTTTAAACCAAAGAGACTCTATAGGCTTTATTTTAAATGGTATCATCTAAAACACAGAAGCGTGTGCGTCGTCTGCTAGTCTGTGGACAGTGGGCGGAGCTTCAGTCTGAACTTAAAGGGACATTTCAGGATTTTGACATTGAGCCTCATTTCCTAGTTATCCAGACTCGTGTTGTTGATGTCTGGAGATATTTTTTCTTAAATTCATGCAGTTCTTATATTTGAAGAGCTTAGTGGCGCTAGGCTAATGCTAGGCTAGTGCATTTCTATGGTATCAGTTAGCCTGCATTAAAAACAGACTGACCCACTCCACAGTGCACCTGAGGTAAATCACTTATAACACCAGACTAACCATATAAATGTCTGTGTTAATAGAATCATTTAAAATAACTTATATTTGAGCAGCATCAGCTTCGTGGCTGTAAGCTAACGCAGCGGCGGAGTGATCTGCGAGAAAATAGTCCCTCAAAATGCGGTAATTCATGTGATACAAGGTCAGTTATATTTCAAACATTATTCTATTAACACAGACATTTATATGGTTAGTCTGGTGTTATAAGTGATTTACCTCAGGTGCACTGTGGAGTGGGTCACACTGTTTTTAATGCAGGCTAACTGATACCATAGACATGCACTAGCCTAGCATTAGCCTAGCGCCACTAAGCTCTTCAAATATAAGAACTGCATGAATTAAGAAAAATATCTCCAGACATCAACAACACTCTGGATAACTAGGAAATGAGGCCCTATGAACTATCCCTTTAACCCCTGAGGCGCTGGGACAAATATAACATGTAAACTGGACTGAACTGATCAGAACTCACTTTAGTTTTGTGGAATTTGCGGCTTTTTGGAAAAGTTTCGATCCCGCACTGATTTTGCGGCGTTGGTTTGATTTTGAGTTCATGTTTGGATTTTTTTTGAAAGCTGCTGCCGTTTCCATAGCGACCGTGTGTTGATACAGGCTTGTGTGTGTGTTGCAGCGTGGACTAAGCTGGAGCTGAACGTGCAGGACAGCGTGGAGGTGCTGCTGGGCGCCGCGGCCCCACATCCCCTGTCACTACAGCTTCAGCGACGGCCCCGAGCCGCCCTTCGTCATGCTGCAGTGGTTCGTGGTGAGTCACAGGAGGAGGCGTCATGTGATCATTCATGTTTGGGTGAAGTCACATTTCAGAGTAAAAACTAAACTCTCCCTTATGTGTCTTTGAGTCTGAGTATAATCAGGAAGTGACTCCAACATGTCTGTGTGGCTCCCTGGTCTTTCCCACGCTTATTCATTCACTAATACTGACATGTTTGGTATCCACGTGTAGCAGGAGATGACGCTGTAATCCAAATATGGTCATTTCCTTTGTGGGAGACAGTTTGGAAAGGATCAAAGAGGACTCGTTTGAAAGCTAATTTCAGTCTAATTTCAAGGAAACAACTACAACAGTTTTATTTCAAGTAAATTAACCTCTTACCCCCCGCCTTAACCGACTGCATTTTCTCCAGTTCGGTTTTACCCAAATCTAAAAGCTTCTGGACTGGAGTCATTTGAAAGCTAAGATCTTTTTCATCTCATTTTTGCCTTTAATTATTTTGGTGAATTTGTGTCACTTTTTTGCAGCGCTTGTTACTTTTTTGTTGATATTTTTGTGATTTTTTTAAAAATTGTGGTTTTGTAACATTTTGCCACTTTTTTGTCGCACCTTCATCAGTTTTTTTTTGTCACATTGTCGTTGTGTTTTTGTGGCTTTTTCATCCTTGTTTTCGTCACTATTTGTTGACACTTTTCTTTTGGATTTGGGTAAAGCCGAACTGGAGAAAATGTGCTCGAGTCAGGCTGAAGAGGTGAAGTCTAAATATCTTTCCCCGTGGACAGATTTCTTAAATTCTCAAGTAATCAGGGACAAAATGACTCATTTCACACAAACGTCTCGATCACTTTCTGTTCCAGAGTTATGTCCAAAAGTCGGCCATGTTGTAGACGAGAGCATGGACCTCATGGGGTTAAAGAATTAGATCAATGGAAAGGGGGAAAATAATAAACACACAAACAGATAGGAAACAAGACACAGAGGCGGATGGAAGGGTAATGTACATAGAAAGGATAATAATGCAATGATTGCCCCTCACAAACTTGACCCTAATCATTTTTCATATTTATAATATACATACATTAAATATTTAGTATTATTATTTGATGTTACTACTGAATTACTATGATTACTGCTGTATAATTTAATGTATAAATATTTATAGCATATATAACGTAGTTTAAAAAAATTGTAGATTGATTTATTTTAAGTATTTTAATTCCTTTTTTTATTTTTATTTTTTTTATGATTGCTTGTTTCTTTCTATCAAAACAGTTTCCATCATATTCATCCATTTACTATTATTCTTATTAATCCTATTACTATTAATGTTGGTTTATTGTGATGATAACTGTCTCCATTTTGTTTGTCTCTTTATTTTTCATTTTTTTCATTTATTTTTTCTTCTTTGCTCTGAAGGTTTCCTTTTATTATGGTTATATTCTGTATCTTTCTTTGTTACTATCACTGGGATCATCATGGGATCATCATGATTACCATTACTATTTTTTTATTTTTTATTTACATATAAATATATATATATATATATATATATATATTTGTTATTATATTTTTTTATTTTATTCTTTATTTATTTATTTATTTATGTATTATTATTTTTTCCCCCTCAATATCTTATGATTTAGTTTCATAATACATCCACGCACACATTCACTCCACACACCCCGATATTTCACACACAAAACACTCACCTGTTTGCGCATCCTCTTCCCTCTAACTTGTGTTATTTGTGACCCCATGTGTTTCTCCTTTGTCTCTGTGTTGTATGAATGTTTTTGTCCTGTATGTCAATTAAAGAAAAAAAAAAGAAAAAAAGAATTAGATCGCAATTCGGCGCCCCCTCCAGGAGATGGCACCCTAGGCAGTCACCTAATACGTTTTACTTTAGTCTCCCCTCATATTAACATGAATAAGTGTCACATTATTATGTCCACATGTTTTTACAGTATAATTCACTTTAACATGAACCTTTTCATCAGAAGTCTCCGGGGAACAGCTCGCGGGCGCGGATCTTCTACGGCGACAGCGCTCAGGAGCTGGTGGACAATCACACGGAGTACAGCGAGCGCGTGGAGGTTAGCTCCGCCCACAACCACAGCCTCCTGACCATCAGCGACGCCCGCCTCTCCGACCAGAGGGAGTTCTTCTGCCAGGTCAACGGGCTGGCGGCGGGCAGCGCCGAGGGCAAGACCACGCTGCGGGTCTACGGTGAGGACGAATGAGGGCGGAGCTCTGTAACCATGATGTATCAGAAATGTGAATCGGAAACTTCTTCTACGTCACTTTGTCCTCAATTTTTTCCCCAATTTTTTCCAAAATCTTTCCACTATTTTCCTCAAATTGTTTTTTTCATATTTTTTTTCTATTTTATTTCCTAATTTTTCCTCCAATTTTTCATTTTTCCAACATTTTCCAAAATCTTCCACATATTTTCTGCATTTCTTTTTTTCAGATTTTTTCTCATTTTCCCCCATAATTTGCCATTTTGTCCCAATTTTGTCCAGTTTAAAAAAAAAATGTTTTCCACATTTCTTGACATTGGAGATAAACTCGATATTGTAAATCTTCCAACAGTAATTTCGATATGATCTTGAGACGTGTTGTTTGATATATATATATATATATATATATATATATATATATATATATATTCTTTGATATAAACTCTTGTTTGTAAAGTACTTTATATCTTTGTTTGTGAACAGCTCCGCCTGAGGCTCCGGTCGTGGAGGAAGTTTCTCCGAGCGTTTCTGTGACGGACGAGCAGCCGTCTAAGGTTAAACTCCGCCCTCTCTCTGCCTCTGTAACTCCACCCCCTCTCTGTGTCTGTGACTCCGCCCCTCTCTGTATCTGTAACTCTGCCCTCTCTCTGCATCTGTAACTCCGCCCTCTGCCTCTGTAACTCCACCCCCTCTCTGTGTCTGTGACTCCGCCCCCTCTCTGTATCTGTAACTCTGCCCTCTCTCTGCATCTGTAACTCCGCCCTCTGCCTCTGTAACTCCACCCCCTCTCTGTGTCTGTGACTCCGCCCTCTCTCTGCCTCTGTAACTCCGCCTTCTCTCTGCCTCTGTAACTCCGCTCTCTGCCTCTGTAACTCCGCCCCCTCTCTGTGTCTGTGACTCTGCCCTTTCTCTGCTTCTGTAACTCCGCCCCCTCTCTGCCTCTGTAACTCCGCCCTCTGCATCTGTAACTCCGCCCCTCTCTCCTGTTCTGATGCAGATCGCCGTCTGTGAATCCCAGAACGGTTTCCCCAAACCCAACATCACCTGGTACAGAAACGGGGAGCGGCTGGAGGCCAGTCCTGGACGTGAGTATCACAGAGACGAGTGACTTTACTCTGGTGACTAGAGACGCTTCTTCCTACAAGGGGCCCTACTTCCTACAAGAGGCCCTACTTCCTACAAGTGGCCCTACTTCCTACAAGGGGCCCTACTTCCTACAAGGGGCCCTACTTCCTACAAGGGGCACTACTTCCTACAAGAGGCCCTACTTCCTACAAGTGGCCCTACTTCCTACAAGGGGCCCTACTTCCTACAAGGGGCACTACTTCCTACAAGGGGCCCTACTTCCTACAAGGGGCCCTACTTCCTACAAGGGGCCCTACTTCCTACAAGGGGCCCTACTTCCTACAAGTGGCCCTACTTCCTACAAGAGGCCTACTTCCTACAAGTGGCCCTACTTCCTACACGGGGCCCTACTTCCTACAAGGGGCCCTACTTCCTACAAGAGGCCTACTTCCTACAATGGCCCACTTCCTACACGGGGCCCTACTTCCTACAAGGGGCCCTACTTCCTACAAGAGGCCCTACTTCCTACAAGTGGCCCTACTTCCTACAAGGGGCCCTACTTCCTACAAGGGGCCCTACTTCCTACAAGAGGCCCTACTTCCTACAAGTGGCCCTACTTCCTACAAGGGGCCCTACTTCCTACAAGGGCCCTACTTCCTACAAGGGCCCTACTTCCTACAAGGGCCCTACTTCCTACAAGAGGCCCTACTTCCTACAAGTGGCCCTACTTCCTACAAGGGGCCCTACTTCCTACAAGAGGCCCTACTTCCTACAAGGGGCCCTACTTCCTACAAGGGGCCCTACTTCCTACAAGGGGCCCTACTTCCTACAAGGGGCACTACTTCCTACAAGGGGCCCTACTTCCTACAAGGGGCACTACTTCCTACAAGGGGCCCTACTTCCTACAAGGGGCCCTACTTCCTACAAGGGCCCTACTTCCTCAAGTGGCCCTACTTCCTACAAGGGGCCCTACTTCCTACTTCCTACAAGTGGCCCTACTTCCTACAAGTGGCCCTACTTCCTACAAGGGGCCCTACTTCCTACAAGGGGCCCTACACAAGTAGCGTCTGGTTTCAGTTAGTTTTAAATCAGTGGTTCCCAAACTGTGGTCAGGGACCAGAGGTGAGAGAGTGTGACCATTTACCATTACTGTATTGGGCAAATAGCCTAGTGTCGTCCTAAACACCAGTCTGACAGTGGCTTAGTGGTTAGTGGTTCTCACACAGAGGGGCGGGGTCATTATGAGTGGGGCGGGGTCATTATGAGAGGGGCGGGGTCATTATGTTTCACTCCTGCCCTGCTCTACTGCACAGAGGTGTGAACTGCAGGGCCCCGGAGTGGATTGTTGCTCAGGGCCCCAGATGGAGAGTTATAGTTAGAGATTAGTTGGAGACTCTAAATGCCGCTGGTCACAGAGATGTCTCCAAAACGTCCCCTGGAGATACTGCGAGTCTCCAGACAGTCTCGGTTCACTTTCAGCTGAGCTGGTCTCCGTGATCTCAAGCAGCTGTGGCGATGTTGCAAACACTATTTATTGTCCTCAACCTGTGAGAAGTGTCAGTGACCTGTAAGACACCAAGGAGATCACAAAGAGACTCCAGGGGACGTCTCGGAGAAGTCAGCCTTCTTTCACCTGAGAACATCTCACACCTCCACTCACCTCAGTAGCAGAAACACTCATTCACGCCTTCATAACCTCATGACTGAACCACTGCAATGGAGTCCTGTCCGGGATCCTCAAAAGCTCCTGGACCGGCTCCAATACATCCATAAGTCTGCCGCCAGGGTCCCGCCTCACACCAGGCCTGGCAACACATCACCCCCCCCACCCCCCCCCCCCTCAGTACCTGTCTGACCTCATCACACTTACACCTCCTCAGTCCTCCTCACACCCCCCCCCCTCAGTACCTGTCTGACCTCATCTACACTTACACCCCCCCTCCCTCAGTACCTGTCTGACCTCATCTACACTTACACTCCCTGTCCCCTCAGTACCTGTCTGACCTCATCTACACTTACACCCCCCTCCCCTCAGTACCTGTCTGACCTCATCTACACTTACACCCCCCTCCCTCAGTACCTGTCTGACCTCATCTACACTTACACTCCCTGTCCCCTCAGTACCTGTCTGACCTCATCCACACTTACACCCCCTGTCCCATCAGTACCTGTCTGACCTCATCTACACTTACACCCCCCCTCCCTCAGTACCTGTCTACCTCATCTACACTTACACCCCCTGTCCCCTCAGTACCTGTCTGACCTCATCTACACTTACACCCCCTGTCCCCTCAGTACCTGTCTGACCTCATCTACACTTAAACCCCCCCTCCCCCAGTACCTGTCTGACCTCACAAATCCACACTTAACACCCCCTGTCCCCTTCAGTACCTGTCTGACCTCATCCACACTTACACCCCCTGTCCCTCCTCACTACCTGTCCTGACCTCAATCCAACTTACACCCCCTGTCCCCTCAGTAACCTGTCTGACCTCATCTACAACTTACAAACCCCCTGTCCCTCAGTACCTGTCTGACCTCATCCAACACTTACAACACCCTTCCTCGTACCTGTCTGACCTCAATCTACACTTACACCCCCTTCCCCTCAGTACCTGTCTGACGCTCATCTTACACTTAGCACCCCTGTCCCTCAGTACCGTGATCTGACCTATCCACACTTTAGCATCCCCCTGTCCCTCAGTAGGCTGTCTGCCTATTCACACTTACTCCTTGTCCCTCAGTAACCTGTCTGACCTCATCCATTTAAACCCTGTCCGTCAGTACTGTCTGACCTCATCCACACTTACACCCTGTCCCCTCAGTACGCTGTCTGACCTCATTCCACCACTTGACACCCCTGTCCCCTCAGTAACCCCTGTCTGAATCATCGCACACTTACAACTCCCTGTCCCTCAGTACTGTCCGACCTCATGCTAATTACACCCCCCCTCACCCTCAGTACCATGTCTGACCTCATCCACACTTACAACTCCCTGTCCCAGTACCTGTCTGACCTCATCCACACTTAACACCCCCCTCCCCTCAGTACCTGTCTGATATAATTACAACGACACCCCTCCCTCAGTTACCTGTCTGACCTCATCCTAAACTTACACCCGTCCCTCAGTACCTTGTCTGATATCACACTTACACCCCTCCTCAGTACCCTGTTGACCTCAATCCACAACTTACCCGCCTCCCTCAGTCACCTGTCCTGCATCACACTTACCCTCCCCTCAGTACTGTCTGACCTCATCCACACTTACACGTCTCAGTACTGTTCTGACCTCATCGCACACTTAACACCCCCTGTCCATCAGTACCTCGTCTGACCTCATCCACACTTACACTCCCTGTCCCTTCAGCTACCTGTCTGACCTCATCCACACTTACACCCCTGTCCCCTCAGTACTGTTCTGACCTCATCCACACTTACACACCTGTCCCCTCAGTACCTGTTTGACCTCATCTACACTTACACCGCTGTTCAGTACTGTCTGACCTCATCCACATTACGCTCCGGTGCCCGGGTCGCTCCTCTTCCATCTTGAAAAGCGCTATATAAAATCCAAACAGATTATTATTATTATTATCATTATAATATAATCTCATGACCAGCCGGCAACTTGAGTCCTCCAACTAGTCTCCAGGCCGGTGAGACAGGCCCTTTGCTTCCTCTCTGACTTGTAGTGGACTGTAGAGACTGTTGGGTAGTGACCTGTAGAAGACTGTGTATGGTGGACTGTGAATTGTCCTCTTGTAGAGGTGAAGTCCTGGTGCTGCAAACTCGGCCCTCTGACTGTAGTGACTGGTAGAGACTGTAGAGCTGTGTAGTGACTTAGAGACTGTGGTAGTGGACTGTAGAGACAGTAGTGAGCTGTAGAGACTGTGGTAGTGACTGTAGAGACTGGTTGTAACGTGGACTGTAGTGACTGTGTAGTGACTGTTACAGACTGTGTAGAGAACTGTAGTGATGTAAGAGACTGTGTAGTGACTTAGAGACAGTGTAGTGACTGTGATTGGTCTTGTAGAGGTGAAGTTCCTGGTGCCTGTCACTCGCGCTCCCCTCCGGCCCTCTACACGGTGCAGAACACTGCTGTGAGGCTGACGAGGAGTGACCGGAGGCGCTAGTTCTCCTGCAAGGGGTGAGGTTCTCCGTCCCGGGGGAGTGAGGAGCCTGGAGTCCAGCCGGCAACGTCTACAGTGCACTGTGAGTGCCTCAACACCGTCACGCACGTACTCAACACTCATGCTCTCCTCACGTGCACGTCCTCTCACACTCATGTTCTCACTCACGTGCACGTCCTCGTTTCACACTCAATGCTCTCCTCAATGCACGTCCTCATCACACTCATGTTCTCCTCACGCTGCACGTCCGCTCACACTCATGTTCTCCCTCACGTGCACGTCCTCTGCAACTCATGTTCTCCTCACGTGCACGCCCTCCCTCACACTCATGTTCCTCCTCAGTGCACACTTCACACAGTCTTCTTCACGTGCACGTCCTCGTCCACTCATGCTTCTCCTCACGTGGCACGTCTTTCACACTATGTTCTCGACCTCAGTGCACGTTCCTCTACACTGCATTGCTCTCCTCACGTGCACGTTCTCGTCAACACTTTGCCCGTACTCATGCTCTGCCTCAGTGCACGTCTCTCACACTTCATGTTCTCCTCACGTGCACGTCCTCTCACACTCATGTCTCCCACGTGTCACGCCCTTGCTCACACTCATGTTTCCTCCGTGCACGTCTCTCACACTCATGTTCTCGACTCACGTGACGTGTCTCATCACTCTGCTCTCACCTCACGTGCACGTCCTCGTCCACTCAATGGTTCTCACTCACGTGCAACCCGGGGTCTCATCACTCAATGTTTCTCCTCACGTGCACGTCTTGCTCACCTTTTTCTCATGTTCTCCTCACGTGGCCGTCCTCTCACACTCATGTTCTCCTCACGTGGCACGTCTCTCACACTCATGTTCTCCTCACGGTGCAGTCGTCCGCTCACATCATGTTCTCCCTCACGTGCAACGTCCTCCGGTCAGCAGGCTCATGTTCTCGCTCACGGTGCACGTCGCATTACACTCATGTTCTCCTACGTGCACGTATACTGCACACTCATAGGTTTCTCCTCAGTGCAGTCAACTCACACTCATGTTTCTCCTCACGTGCACCCGCCCTCTACAACTCATGTTCTCCGCTCACGTGCACGCCCTCTCACCACTATGTTCTCCTCGACGTGCACGTGCTTCTCACACTCAGTTTCCTCACGTGCACATCCTCGTCACATCATGTTCTCTCACGTATCACGTCCGCGTCACACGTCATGTTCTCCTCACAGTGCACGTCCTCTCATCACTCATGTTCTCCCTCACGTGCACGTCTCTCACACTTCATTTCTCCCTCACGTGCACGTCAACTCACACACATGTTTCTCCTCACGTTGCACGTCAACTCACACGACATGTTCCTCACGTGCACGTCCTCGTCACACTCTATATGTTTCTCCTCACGTGCAACGTCCTCTCACCACTCATGTTCTCCTCAACGTGACACCCTCTCACACAGCATGTTCTCCGCCTACCGTGCAACGTCAACTCACACTCATGTCATCCTCACTGTGCACGTCCTTTTCACACTATTTCTCCTCAGTGCACACCCTCTCACACTCATGTTCTCCTCACGTGCACGTCAACTCACACTCAATGTTCTCCTCACGTGCACACCCTCTCACACATCATGTTTCTCCTCACGTGCACGTCAAACTCACACTCATGTTCTCTCTCAACACGTGCATCGTCTCTCACACTCATGTTCTCACTCCGTGGCACACCCTCTCACACACATGTTCTCCTCACGTGCACGTCAACTCACACTCGATGTGTCTCCTCACGTGCACGTCCTTTTCACACTCATGATTTCTCCTCAGACGTGCACACTCCTCTCAATTCATGTATCTTCCTCAACGTGCACCCTCTCAACACTCATGTTCTCCTCACGTGCACGTCCCTTCTCAAACTCACATGTTCTCCTCACGTGCATCGTCAACTCACACTCATGTTCTCCTCACGTGCAACGTCACCACACTCATGTTCTTCCTCACGTGCACGTCAACTCACACTCATGTTCTCCTCACGTACGCCCTCTCACACTCATGTTTCTCCTCACGTGCACCCTCCGTTCACACTCATGTTCTCCTCCACGTGCACGTCAACTCACACTCATTTCTCCTCACGTGCACGTCAACTTCACCACTCATGGTTCTCCGCTCACGTGCACGTCCTCTCACACTCATGTTCTCCTCACGTGCAGTCCTCTCAACACTCATGTTTCTCCTCACATGCACGTCCTCTCACACGTCATGTTTCCTCACGTGCACTGTCCTCTCACCTCATGTTTCTCCTCACGTGCACGTCCTCGATCAACTACATGTTCTCCTCACGTGCACGTCCTCTTTTCACACCTCATGTCTCCTCACATGCACGTTCCTCTCACAGCTTCATGTTCTCCTCACGTGCACGTCCTCTACACTCATGTTCTCCTCACATTGCACGTCTCTCACACTCATGTCTCCCTCACGTGCACGTCCTCCATCACACTCATGTTCTCCTCACGTGAATGTTCTCCTCAATGACGTCCTCTCAACTCATGTTCTCCCTCACATGCCACGTCTCTCCACTCATGTTCTCCCACATGCACGTCATCTCACACTCGATGTTCTCCTCGTGCACGTCCTCTCTACACTCTTGTTCTCCTCACATGCCACGTCCTCTCACCTCATGTTCTCCTCACAGTGCACGTCCTCTCACACTATGTTCTCCCTCACGTGATGTTCTCCTCACAATGCACGTCCTCTCACACTCATGTTCTCCTCACATGCACGTGTCCTCTCACACTCATGTTTCTCTCACATGCACGTCCTCTTCAACCACTCATGTCTCCTCACATGCGCACGTCCTCGTCAACTCATGTTCTCCTCTGTTTGGATCTTGCAGACCCGCACCTACATGGTGGAGCCTGTGGAAGGAGTCCCCCGGGCTGTCAAGGAGGAGCACTGGTGGAGCTGCGCTGCCAGCGGCGAAGGGCACCCTCTCACCCGCTTTTAATCTCACCGAGAGGCAGGTTAGAATACCCTACACCAACCCGACCCTTCATCTACAGTAAACACCAACACCACCTTCATCTAAACCCAACACCGCCTTCATCTAAACGCCAACACGCCCTTCACTAAACCCAACACCCGCTTCATCTAAACCCAACACCACCACTTCATCTACACCCCAACAACCGCCTTCATCTAAAACCCAACACCGCCTTCATCGCTAAACCCAACACCGCCTTCATCTAAACCAACGACCGCTTCATCTAAACCCAACACCGCTTCATTCTTACACCCAACCCGCCTCATCTAAACCAACACCGCCTTGCATCTAAAACCCAACACCACCTTCAATCTAACCCACAACCGCCTTCATCTACATCCCAACACCGCCTTCATCTAAACCCAACACCGCCTTCATCTAAACCCCAACACCGCCTTCATCTACACCCAACACCGCTTCATCTAAAACCCAACACCACCTTCATCTAAACCCACACCGGCCTTCATCTAAACCACGCCGCCTTCATCAAACCAACACCGGCCTTCATCTACACCCACACGCACCTTCATCTAAACCTCAACACCCCTTCATGCTAAACCCAAACACGCTCAATCTAACCCAAGACACCGCCTTCAATCTACACCCAAACCGGCCTTCATCCTAAACCCAACCGCCTTCAATCTAAACCCAACACCACCTTTCATCTACACCAGGGAACAGGCAGAACTTACTAGAACATCTACGATTTAGTTTATGGCTCACCCAAAAGATAATTGTCCTGAACCGACTTCAAAAAGGGCAGGAAAACTCTTCCCACATTTTTTCCCAATAGCGTCCTATTTTCCCCCATTTTTTTTAAAACTATTTTATTCCCTTTTGGAAGAAAAGCATAAAATCATTGACTGGACTGGGTTTTGGTAAGGGGTTGAGGACGTTTGCCTTCAGTAGCAGAAGCTTCTTCTTAGCCTCTCAGGTCATAAAGACACGATACCTAAACTTAAACTAAACCAAAAACTGGGCTCGTGAATCGTCCTCAACTTTACCAAAAACCAAGTCCAGTCGATGATTTAGCTTTTCTTTGATCGATACTCCTGGATAAATGAGAGTCTTTCACAACATATTTTTCCCCAATTCCTTTTTCTATTTTTTGCCCAATTTTTTAAATAATTTTTCTAAACTTTTCCGAATATTTAAACCCCCCCCCCCCTAATTTTAGGTATTTCTTCCCCAATGTTTTTACATTTTTATACCACAATATTTTCCTATGTTTTCCCCTTGTTTTCGCTCATTTCCCCACCAATTATTTCCCCATATGTCTTGACATTCTTAGATAAATTATTATAGATTTTGCTCATCTCCAAACAGTAATTTCGATATAATCTTATAAACGATATATTACCTAGCCTCACTTTGTCCTTCTCCAGCTTTTAGTCACTTTTTATTGACAACCGTGTCCATACTCATAATCATCACCTACCATTATATTGTTGCGTTGCGAGTGTGTTACATATATATTCCCCCTCAACCACTGCCCCCTGGCTTTACCCCCTGTGGGGGGGGAACAGAAGAAGGGGGTCGTTCTCATGGTCCGGGGCTAATCCGCAGTCCCACCACTCACAGCACACTCTGGCCTTTTGTGCAACGGTCGTTTCTATTTTTCAGACGAAGTCAGGCGTCACGAGCATGCGACATGTCAAAAAAACTCTGAGCAATAATGAATGTATGAATAGACAGTGTGCGCAAAAAGCAGCTGCAGAATAAAATGACTAAAAAAGGACGCTCAAGCTCACTTATTTAGGATTTGCAGTCTTTAATGAGAAAGTTGCAGCGCGCCGAAAATTGCATGTGCTAATTTTAGTTAGCATCTATAGCCTAAGTCTCTGAGTGATCAGCCAAGGTGTTTTATGTGTCCTCTCTTATAGAATGTTTGGAAGTTACTTTAAAGTCTGTAACGTTTTTAATAGATCATGTTTACATTGATGACACAGTCGCAATTAAAACGTTTGCGAGCAGTTAGCATGTCGGCTAGTCCGGGAACACTTTTTCAGAATCTGTTAGCATTAGCCTGCTCAATGTATTTTTTCCTATTAGTCGTTAGCATTTAGGCTCAAGCTGCGCAGAGAATATGATTGATCCGATGTTTTCAGCCTCGCTAGAAATCATTCATCGAGTCGAGGGGAAGAAAACCTCTCATATGAGTCACCTATTTTTCCCTCTTTTTTACCGTTTTCTCTGCGACTATTACATATTTATCACAACGCAACTAAAGTCAAGGCAAAATCGGGCATGTGGAGTTTTTTATGCTAATGTTACTAACATTAGCATATGTAGCATGAGCTAACGTGGCCCTCCTGGGGGAACTGTGGACCAGATTTAAATACTGTTAATTAAGAGGAAAAAACAACACGAGCCTATTTCCTTCTCTATCTCTCTCACTGCTGTCACTGTAGCCTCTCGTTTGTAACTGACTTTCTGCTGAACACTTAAACAACACCGTCAGATGTTGTGTATTTTTGGGCTGTGTGTCAATGTCTGATTTGTTTGATCTTCTTTCACTTGTGGACGGAACAGGACCCGACGGGAACATAGGGTTTGACTCCTTTAGAACCCCGCGACCTGAACCGAGCACATCTTCTCCAGTTTGCCTTCACCCAGATTAAAGCTTCAAGCAAGACAACAAAAAAGCAATCAAAAATGGCAACGAAAACAAGGATGAAAAGCAACAAAACGTTTTCTCTCTTTCGTTGTTCCCTCTGGCATGCTTCGAACATAGACCGTATACGGGCGATTCCAAAAGATGGCGTCACTTTGATTGACTTTGCTGTCGTTCAAAAAACGTGTCCTCCGCCTGGTCCTGGTCACAAGCAAGCAGGAGTACAGCTATTGTACTAGTATCCGCGAGGTAGTATGTAGTAATATCAGTAGTACGATGAGTAGTTAGTATGAGTAGTATCAGTACTAGTATCAGTAGTATCAGTACTAGTATCAGTTAGTAGTATAGTAGTATCAGTAGTATGAGTAGTATCAGTACTAGTAATCAGTGTTAATCATACTAGTATCAGTAGTAGTAGTAGTATAGTATCAGTAGTATGAGTAAGTAGTATGAAGTAGTATCAAGTACTAGTATCAGGTAGTAGTAGTAGTAGTAATCATTAGTATGAGTTAGTATCGTAGTATCAGTACTAGTATCAGTAGTATCGAGTAGTAGTAGTAGTAAGTATGAGTAGGATCAGTACTAGTACAGTACTAGTATCAGTAGTTTCAGTAGTATGAGTAGTAGTTGCGTAGTATCAGTACTAGTATCAGTACTAGTATGAGTATAGTAGCAGTATCAGTAGTAATGTAGTAGGTAGTATGAGTGTATCAAGTACTAGTATGAGTAGTATCAGTACTAGTATCCAGTACTAGTATCCAGTATATCAGTAGTATGAGTATGTATAATGAGTAGTATAGTACTAAGTATCAGTACTAGTATGAGTATCAGAACGTGTGTGCGCTGCGTTCTCATGGCTCTTGGGTCGTCGCTGACCCGCGTCACTCTGCCTTGTCCGGCCGCACAATACTAGTGTGGGGCCGCGCAGGTCTGCTGACTCAGCACATTCAGTCCACCTGGAGAAATGTGGGGTGAAGTGTCAAAAACGTCCACGGGAAACATGGATTGAAATATGAATGGAACCGTCTCCAGAGTCCTCAGAGGACGAAGTTAAGCAGTTATAACAACAAACGCCAAACCAGGGTCAGCTCTAAACATGTACAAAACGTGTTCCAGGCCCATAAATCATTACTTGAATCAACACTGTGGACAAACAACTTTATTCTTTCCTTTGTGGAAGAATGGTACAAAATATCGTAGTTTCCCCGTTATTCCCTGTTCAGGAAAATTATCTCTTTTAAGCACAAACTAATTATGTAAGATGTTTGCAGCACATTTGAGCTTATTTCTGATGGTTTCTAAAAATATCACTTTCAAATCATCAAAAAGTTCCCAAAATAATGAGATCTTCATTTTGGGTCAGTTTTGCGACGGACCAAGTGACATTTCAGCTCTTAGGAAGTCTCAGGGGGAGCGAATAGTTGGGGAAATGTGCGACCATGAAGATCATGACAGACGGTGATAGTGACGGATCGTGTCTTTGTCTCCGCAGCAGCCGGACGTCCCGCTGGAGAGCAGGGGGGACGTGCTCATCCTGTCCCCCGTGTCCCGCAGAGACAGCGGCCTGTATCGCTGTCACCCCGGGGAGCCGCACAGCTCGTCTGAGGCCAAGGGAGAGGTGCAGCTGACCGTGCACTGTGAGTATGAGCCGCCTCTGGGCCGTCTGTGGGCTGTCTGTGGCCGTCTGTGGGCCGTCTGTGGGCCGTCTGTGGGCTGTCTGTGGACTGTCTGTGGGCCGTCTGTGGGCCGTCTGTGGCCGTCTGTGGACTGTCTGTGGGCCGTCTGTGGGCCGTCTGTGGGCTGTCTGTGGCCCGTCTGTGGGCCGCCTTGGGCCGTCTGTGGGCCGTCTGTGGGCTGTCTGTGGGCTGTCTGTGGCCGTCTGTGGGCCGTCTGTGGGCCGTCTGTGGACTGTCTGTGGGCCGTCTGTGGCCGTCTGTGGGCTGTCTGTGGGCAGTCTGTGGGCCGTCTGTGGGCTGTCTGGCCCGTCTGTGGGCCGCCTCTGGGCCGTCTGTGGGCCGTCTGTGGGCTGTCTGTGGGCTGTCTGTGGGCCGTCTGTGGGCCGCCTCTGGGCCGTCTGTGGGCCGTCTGTGGGCCGTCTGTGGGCTGCTGTGGCAGTCTGTGGGCCGTCTGTGGGCCGTCTGTGGGCCGTCTGTGGGCCGTCTCTGAGTTGTAGTTGTTCTTTATCCTTCGTTGGATAGTTTAATATCTCTAATATTTCCCTCCACTGCATCCTTTAACCTCTATTGTCTCGATCTGGAGGATATCAGGCGGTATTGCTCCAAAAAAAGGTCACTGACACGCACGGCAATCTGTTGCGCTGCCCGTGTTTGACCATTTGTTTGTCGGGCGTAGCAACAGTAAACTAAGGGGGGGGCGTGACTTGGCGAAAGGTCAATTGGCCACCTGACCTGATTTTATTTTTAATGAAATAACCTTTTGATAACTACTGTGTGCTTGGTTGGTTCTCTTCAGACCTGGACCCGCGGTGGTGGTTCCTAAAGAGTCTGAGATCATGCTGAGAGGAGAGGACCTGACCGCCACCTGCAACGCCCTGTCGTCCCTGAAGACCAAGCACCGTGTGGTACAAGGTCAGCCTTAAACCCGAGACTCCTCAGACTAAAGCAGGACAGTCCCGAGCGTTATGTCCCTCTGTCCTCTCCGCAGGACGGCCGGGCGGTGGGCAGCGGCAGCAGTCTGCTCCTCCAGGACGCCGGGTACCACACGGCGGGCGAGTACGTGTGCGAGGTGTCGGTGCCCGCTCTGCCCGCCCTGCACACGCGCAGCTCCGTGCACATCGTGGTCCAGGGTCAGTGAGAGTCCGAGCTCCAGGCCTGGACGGAGAACCAGGCGTCTGATCCTTGTGTCTGTCCGGGCAGGTCCTCCTCAGATGGTGCAGGCGGAGCAGGAGGTGCGTCTGGAGCAGCCGGCGGGTCGAGTCCTGAACCTCAGCTGTGAGGCCCAAGGGCACCCCCTCCCTCGTGTCCTGGACCCTCTCCACGGGACAGGTACGGCCCTGCGCTCCCCCATGACTCTCCACAACTCACTCAGACTTTAACCTCTTAACCCCCACCAGAACCGAGCACATTCTCTCCAGTTCGGCTTTTCCCAAATCTAAAAGCTTCTTGAGAAAAGCGTCAAAATGGAGACGAAAGTGAGGATGAGAATGCAACAACAAAGTGACAAAAACACAATAAAAAAGCGACAAAAACACGACACACAGAGTGATGAAAAAGCAACAGAAAAGCCGACAAAAATGCAATGAAAAGCTGATGTAAACATGACAAAAACGCTTCAAAAATGTGATAAAAACGAGGCGACAACGTGACAAAAAGTTACCATCAGTTATGCAGGTCTTAGCTTTCAAATGAGACATTCACTGGCCTATAGGCATCAAGAAGCTTTTAGATTTGGGTAAAGCCGAACTGGAGACAATGTGCTTGGTTAAAACTCTCTAAAACTCTTCTTACCTAAAGTCACCTGTATGACTGAGAGGATCCATCGCTCTTTCCTCACCAAACCTGGCCATGAGACCATTTTGATTCATTTTCGTTAGACCTGCCACGATAAATTTTTTTTGAGGACGATATATCGTCTCAGAAAATACGATAGCGATAAACGATAATATTGAGTATAATGCAAATACTGTAGGCAATAAAAAGGAAACTGTAAGCAACTATTTTAATTGAACTGTATTGAACTTCTGACATTCAATATTAACACCTTAAACCAAACAAAGGGTCGACATAGGACACTGTTTCCATCTGTGCTTCTCATAACATAACTTACTCTCTCACCAGGTTCTGTGTTTGAACTAGGCCTGTCACGACATTATTCTTTTTCAAATAGTCAATAAACAGTGTCATCTTTAAAAATATCCCAATAACAATAATATTGATATTTCATCTGCATTATTCTGGTTAAATATTTCATGACAAAAACTCACTTCTGTGTTAAATTAAACCTGGTTAGAATAAAATGTATTAAATGTATAGATTCAGATAATACTGTATTACTGCTAAAGTAAAGTAGCCATATGTTTTGTTTTTTCCTTTTCTTTTTAAATCTAACCTCCTGTACACACGGGTGTTGGAGTGAAGCAGCTTTTTTTGGGAAACTTGTTGACTGTTTATCAAACCGCTGCAGCATTTCTCTGGCTTTTGAACAGTAACATAGTCCTAAGCCCTGAGTAATGTTCTCAGGACTATCGCGCTTGTATTTGGATAGTGGCTAAAGCGCTCGGGTTCCTCTCGCTAACAGTAGCGCTGATTAGCTTTGATGCACTGACTGGGCGGGGGTTTAGTTTCGTTCTCAGTTGGACAAACCTGCAGTCGCATTAATGTTGTTATTCTCTCTGTGATGCTTCTTTTGTTCACAGAAAGTGTCTGAATCAGCAAAGCTCCGTAGTATCACGGCACTTTGTTTACAGCCCGCCTCTCTCCAAAAGCAGATCTATAAATGATCTGGATCCATGCGGGGGCTGATGTGCTCAGTGTCTTTAAGCACAGGAGACGGGTTAGACGCTCCGCTCACTCAGCGCTGTGATAGCGTTCATGTTTCTGTATTTAGTTAAAGCACACGCAGCACGTGCATTTATCGAGACTAAAAATGTTATCGTCCTTCATTTTACTTATCGAGCGATAACTCGATATAGTAATTATCGTGGCAGGCCTAATATTCGTATATTTCTATGTAAAAAGAAAAACTACCCAAAAATGTCCCCCGCTCTAATATTTGGTTGTAGCGCCTTTAGCTTTGATTCCAGCACATTCATTGCCCGTTTCTGTCTGACCTGTATATTCCTGCCTGTATATCCCTGCCTGTATATCCCTGCCTGTATATTCCTGCCTCTATATTCCTGCCTGTATATTCCTGACCTCTATATTCCTGACCTCTATATTCCTGACTGTACTCGTCTCTCTGTCTCAGACCTGGGAGGAGGTGGTGTCCCGGGCCTCCTCTCACTCCTCTCTCAGCGTTGTTTCTGTCAGAGTCAGCGCAGACTTCAGCGCCGTGTGTAACGCCTCTAACGAGCTGGGAGCGGAGGCTCGCGTCTTCAACGTCAAAGCAGGTACAGTTTATGAGTGCGGAGAGAGCTGCTGTGGTCACATGTCCAGGCTCAGGGACCCGCCCCCAAAACAACTCCTGCAGCTGCTAAAGGCCCCGCCCCCAAACCAACTCCTGCAGCTGCTTAAGGCCCCGCCCCCAAACCAACTCCTGCAGCTGCTTAAGGCCCCGCCCCCAAACCAACTCCTGCAGCTGCTTAAGGCCCCGCCCCAAACCAACTCCTGCAGCTGCTTAAGGCCCCGCCCCAAATCAACTCCTGCAGCTGCTAAAGGCCCCGCCCCCAAACAACTCCTGCAGCTGCTTAAGCCCCGCCCCCCAAAACAACTCCTGCAGCTGCTTAAGGCCCCGCCCCCAAACCAACTCCTGCAGCTGCTAAGCCCCGCCCCAAATAACTCCTGCAGTGTAAAGGCCCCGCCCCCAAACCAACTCCTGCAGCTGCTTAAGGCCCCGCCCCAAACCAACTCCTGCAGCTGCTTAAGGCCCGCCCCCAAACAACTCCTGCAGCTGCTTAAGGCCCCGCCCCCAAATCAACTCCTACAGCTGCTAAAGGGCCCCGCCCCCAAACCAACTCCTGCAGCTGCTAAAGGCCCCGCCCCCAAACCAACTCCTGCAGCTGCTTAAGGCCCCGCCCCAAACCAACTCCTGCAGCTGCTTAAGGCCCCGCCCCAAACCAACTCCTGCAGCTGCTTAAGGCCCCGCCCCAAACCAACTCCTGCAGCTGCTAAAGGCCCCGCCCCCAAACCAACTCCTGCGCTGCTTAAGCCCCGCCCCAAACCAACTCCTGCAGCTGCTTAAGGCCCCGCCCCCAACCACTCCTCAGCTGCTAAGGCCCCGCCCCCAAACCAACTCCTGCAGCTGCTTAAGCCCCGCCCCAAACCAACTCCTGCAGCTGCTTAAGGCCCCGCCCCAAACCAACTCCTGCAGCTGCTAAAGGCCCCGCCCAAACCAACTCCTGCAGCTGCTTAAGGCCCCGCCCCAAACCAACTCCTGCAGCTGCTAAAGGCCCCGCCCCAAACCAACTCCTGCAGCTGCTTAAGGCCCCGCCCCCAAACCAACTCCTGCAGCTGCTTAAGGCCCCGCCCCCAAACCAACTCCTGCAGCTGCTTAAGGCCCCGCCCCCAAACCAACTCCTGCAGCTGCTTAAGGCCCCCGCCCCCAAACCAACTCCTGCAGCTGCTAAAGGCCCCCCCCCGCCCCCCAAACCAACTCCTGCAGCTGCTTAAGGCCCCGCCCCCAAACCAACTCCTGCAGCTGCTAAAGGCCCCGCCCCCAAACCAACTCCTGCAGCTGCTTAAGGCCCCGCCCCCAAACCAACTCCTGCAGCTGCTAAAGGCCCCGCCCCCAAACCAACTCCTGCAGCTGCTTAAGGCCCCGCCCCAAACCAACTCCTGCAGCTGCTTAAGGCCCCGCCCCTAAACCGACTGCTGTTTGGAGTAAATTCACCTGAAGAAAATAAAGTGGACGCGATGGACGAGTGACTGTATTTAGAAAAATTAAAAACAGAAACAGCGAAATTTTGTAATAAAGTTTACAATATAACACTGATTGACAATACACAGCAGCAGCCTCAACCCCTAGGCTACTGTCCTGGAAAAACAAAAACAAAACAGTAGCTGTGAAAATGTAAATCATACATTTAGATTGAACTGTGTTTAAGTTTTACTGAGGAAAGTGACCTGTTGTCTCCGTCCACAGTTCCATGGTAACGACTCCGGCCGCCTTCTCTCCAGGTCAGTGTCCCCCGTCCCTCTGAAGCTTCTGCAGCCTCTGTGTGTTATATATGTATTATAAACAGTATCTGTGTATGTGTGTGTTATTTATACATGCGTTTCCAATGACATCACGCATAGTTCCGGCCGCCATTTGAATACCAAAGTAGAATTATGCAGTACTACAACATGTAACAATATCTCTACCCAGGATGAAAATGAAAGTGGCATTTATATGTCCTCGTAATCATTGCTCAAGGAGATAAAACACGGCCCCAGAGACGCACGTTTCTGTGATATAACAAATGTGTCACAGACGTAGCAGCTCTGTCTGTGGAGCTACAGCAGGATTTACTAAAGATCTGCTTCACTCTGAAGACTAAATTAACTCATCAAAGAGGAAACAGAAAACCTTTCTCTGTGATTTTTACAGTTTGTCATGTCGACAGAGTCTCAGTCTGAGTCAGTGTTTAAGCTGCTCAAACGTTAGCATGCTACCGGTTAGCAACTGTCAATGGCTTCAACACGATAAACACATGTGTGTCTCACATCTATAAACACTGAGGAAATACTACAGTAACAGCTCAGCTCTGACCTCTGTCACATGTTGGATCCAAGGCCAGATGTTTGTGGTTCAGGGCTTTCTCTTGGAGAGGTCAGAGCTGAGCTGTTGAAGCTAAATGCTAACTGGTAGCATGCTAACGTCTTGAGCAGCTTAAACTCACTGGTTTCTTCACATAAACGTGCGTCTGTGTTTTAACTGTTTTCTTCTTGAGCAATGAGTACGGGGACATAAACATGCCACTGTCAATCAGTCGTCTTTCATTTATATCCTGAGTAGAGATATTGTTACATGCTGTAGTACTGCAGAATTCTACTTTTGTAGTACTGCAGAATTCTATTATACTACCCATTAAAAATGGCCACCATAACAACAAAAGTCACATGACTGAAAGGCATATATACAGTATCTGTATGTGTACGTGTGTGTGTCCAGTGGAGGGCAGCGGGATCTTCATCGTGGTCATCATCCTGGGTCTTCTTCTGCTCGCGGTGCTGGGCAGCGTCATCTACTTCCTCCATAAGAAAGGACGTTTACCCTGTGGACGCTCAGGCAAACAGAGCATGTGAGGAGGATTATTATTACTACT